>DWLI01000982.1:0-17535 GCA_018249915.1 Cecropterus dorantes dorantes | reverse complement strand
TGTGTCCATGGCACCCGCGACACAGGAGAAAATCCTAGTGCGGGGCTATGAGTGTAGAAAGCGTGTGTGTGTATTTTTTTTTATTATGTAGAGTATAATGTTGTAAGTGATTTGGTTTTTATAATATGTGTTACGTTTCTGAATATTTTTTCTATAGATCTTTAATATTTAGTTTGTATATTTTGTTTATATACGCTGAAGTCTCAAATCAAATCAAATCCTTTTATTATGGAATGTAGATAAGCTAGGTATATGTACTGAGTAAAGTCTCTCAGAATAATTGTAATTTTCCTTTTTCTGTCATAATTACTGTATGCAATGTAACAAACTGAATAATGCTTGTTCTCTCGTTTTTGTACAATTTAATACACCAAACACTGCGTATTTCAAATGATATTATCTAGCCAATAAGGAAAAAAATTTAGAAATCTTTACTAGACTATGGAACGTATATTGCTATATCAAAACAAAATTATCACATTGAAAACCTGTAAAGACAATAATATTTTTAGTACACAAAAGCATACAAATCCTTGAAATACAATTCTAAACATAATGTTAGTGTAAACAGTATAATCTTATCTTTCCGTGATTCAAATATTGTAACATATCCTATACTAGGTGTGCTACGCGGTTTTACCCGCTACTAAAAAAGAAAAAAAAAACAAACAAACATAGCGTGATGGTATATAGCTTATAGCCTTCCTTAATAAATGGAATATTCAATACAAAAATAATTTTTAAACTCGAACCAGTAGTTCCTGAGATTAGCCCGTTCAACGAAACAATCTCTACTGCTTTATAATATTAGTATATATTTGAAGTAGTAATCCATATTATGCCCATTTATTTGAATCTACATTCACTGACTACGAATCCGAGTATATTTCGCTGTAGTCCGTTAAGTTCTAACCAAATAAATAAGACATTTTAAATAAAACTTCTATCTACTTGAAGTTGAGAAAAATATCTAAGTTATGCACTTATTGTAAAGTGGACTCCATAAGTTGGTACGTACATTGATATTCATATTGCACAAAAAGCAATCACGTATTCATTTATATGTAAAGCTAATTCTACCGTATAAACAATCTACATAAAGTAAGTACACACGATAAGAAATGTTTGTTTTATGTAAGTAACACGCTCCACATTTAAGTATGGTGCACATAAATATCTGGGATACAAGTTGCGATCGTGTATACCAACCAGTATGTGTAGGATTACCATAAAGATCTATTTAAAAGAAATATTCCTGACAGGTGATTCCTCAACGTCGGACATAAACCAGTGCAGCTAAAAACTAGATTTTTTATGCAAATTGAGTAAGAGACGGCGCGGTTAAATTTAATAGAGTTACAAGCTGTTCGCATTTGCACTGACAGCATATCACAAATAAATGTTTATATATAAAAATCTGTTTGTATGTTATATATTTTTGTTTTTTAATAATATCGAAGTAACATTAGTTCCTCTGGTCTTAAGTTGCCACTACTGCCCATGGACATTTGTCATTAAGCCCAAATAAGATTAGAGTTTTACCTGAAGTTAGCCACAGCGTCACTATCACTAAGGACTATTTTGTAGCGCCCAATAAGTCTCCCTTGCCTATCTGCCTTACGACACTCTTGAGACCAGGACACAACAGCGCTTAGAACTACTGTTGTAAGGTAGAAATAGATTTTGTGTTAAGAGGCTTGCTCTTAAAACTTGTTTTAACACAATTCTATACATATTGCATTTGTATATAACCTGTTTTTATGTTATTCAGGACTACCCAGTATACATACCAAATTGAACCACATTGTGGCATACTTAGCTAATCTTTTATTTATTTAATATACTTATTGAGTATGATATAGATATAGATTTTGATGTATTTCACTCATTCAAATATATACTTACTATACTAGTATGCCATTTTAGTAAATAATAAAAAGCAGAATAAGAAAGAATTGGTTTAATTTACTTATGTAGATACTTTATGTGTAAAATTAAATAAATAATTAAAAAGCTATTTTTAAATGTTCCCAAAATTATTCAAACTCATGGCGACTCTACACCCTCGTGGCGGGAGTCCTTGTACAACGCTGATATTATTTATGGTACTCAGCAATATTTGACAAAGTCACAGCATTGCAACAATTTCGATTTATAGCTTTATATTTCGTAGTAATTGATCGTTTGGTTGTACTGTTCTGTAGGTAAAACAAATTTTATGAGGTCGTTACAATAGTAGGTATTATTATCATTATTACTATATTACTTCGTGTCTGTGTATACTGGTCTGACATAAGAAGAGTCCAAATTAAGCTCCCAGATAAGCAAATTACTCTCAAATTTTATTTATAATTAATTATAATAATTGTAAATAATACTTATAAATAACTTCTAAATCTGGTGTTGGATCTGGTTTGTACTGATCATCTCTAGTGTTTTCATTGTATCTACGACAGTGAAACATCGAGTGTAGGCTAAAGATGAAGAAAGTTTTATTCTTTGAAGCAAACCTTCTTTAGAATCGTTCTGATTTGAAACTTGCGAAAGCATTAATCGTCGCTGCTACTAAATGACGCCGTACTCCTTTCTGAATCACGCTAACCATTTTACTTCGTAGCTTATATAAGAGCTCAAGTGAGGAATATGGGCTATAGTGATTACTTAATCTATTTTTCAAAAAGCATAAGTCTCGATACCATCGGAAATATTAAATTTTATTTAATTATTAACTTAATCTATTAATCGTAGCGCGACAGACTACGCAGGCACTAATAAAACAGCCGTACTATATCCAAGTGTATTAGCTTATTAAATGCCGTAATTCCTTTACTTATTTATATTCTGTAGTATACACAGTAACTGTACATGTATGTAAATACATAAACCAATTTCCAATAAGTATTTATTTTGCGGACACATAGTTATATTTCACATTTAATGAGAGAGTTCCGTGCAAAATTTATCGCTCCCATGTCGATACATGCTTTGCTGGACATGTAAATAATCCCGACCAATTAAGGGAAAGTCGTGCTTAGACCCATAGACGGACAATTGGAAGTAAATACTATAATTGGTATAGCGAAACTACTAGAGATACGTAATGCACTACGTCTATGGGTAAAACGATTTTACATTAATATTAAATACTGTAGAGTATGTAATATGGAAAGTAGACTTTTTATTTAGTTAATTAATCTAATTCTGATTTATAAACAAATCAAGGTTCAATCTATTGAGTTTTGAACATTGGCTAAGTGCGAGCCGAACTCGCACATAGACGGATCGATGCCACCAAATTTTCAGCTTTTTAAAATTATTTATCATATATAGATTCAGAATCACATGATATGTGAAAATTTAAAATGTCTACTCATGACCGCTCAATACATTTATTATTTATTTTACTAGGTGTGCTACGCGGTTTCACAAGTTACTAAATAAGAAAAGAACAAAAAACATAGCATCATGTTATATAGCCTTCCTCAATAAATGGACTATTGAATACAAAAGATTTTTTAAATTCGAACCAGTAGTTCCTGAGATTAACCCGTTCAACTAAACAAACTCTACTGCTTTAAAATATTAGTATCGATGAGTAAAATTACCGAGATCACCGCTTGAACAATTCCTTACTGTTGGATTTGCCTTTGAAATAATCTTGTAAGTGGAAATAAAGTTTATATTCCATTACGCAAAACATACGAGTATGGCATCGTACTCACGTACAAAAAATGGGAAAATCCAAATGTGAGCTAATAGGGGAATTTTTATTAACGGCCATTTAGTTTGATAATTCTATTGTTTTGATTCATCGTAGTATATTGCTCGTGTGCTCACGTCACATATTCTTATAAACATAAGTGAGTTAATAGGTATTGTATGAGTACAAGTTATGATTTACAGCGGTTGACAATGATTTAGCGGGTTTCCTATGTGTTTATAGCGTCATTATGTACCTACTAGCTTTATCTCGCGACTCCGCCTGTATAGGTAATGTTTAACAAAGCGAAGAGATTTATGTGTTAATTCAGATTATAGTCTGTCTGTGTGCTAATTCGCTTTTATAATATTAGCGTTAAATCATGGTAATGTACTATATATTATAATACTGTATAATTCAATAACATATCTCGCTTTGTGTAGAGTCCCTAAAATTCAATTTTGCATTTTGGAAGTTAGTAAACTAATTTAAAAAAATATTATAAAAAAAAATGGGCTATAATCATAATTACTCTTTTATAATAACCTGTTCATAAAATTATAGGTATTTCACGTTATTTCAACCAGAATTATTGAAACATTTTCGAAACTCGTCATTTATAGAGAAATGTCGATATGCATAGATTTATGTGAGTCATCTACATAAACTAACAATGTTGAATTCCGTATTCGCGTAATACAGACTCGGGCGTGTGTATGGTACTCGTGGGAATTGTTCTCTCTAGCATTGTTTCTATACAATAACTGACGTGACCTTATTGCATATAACTATGTTCTTATATCATGATGTTATAGCTCATTTCGTACTTAACTTTTTACGTGGAATTTCAGCGTTTATGCTCCGTAACTGTTTTAGGTATAAAATTATTATGATACTAGCTGTGCTCCGCGGTTTTACTCGCTGCTAAAAATAAAACAAACAAACCAACATAGCTCGGTGTTATTTATAGCCTATAGCCTTCCTCAATATAGGACTATTCAACACAAAAATATTTTTTAAATTCGAACCAGATTAGTGCGTTCATCCAAACAAACAAACTCTACTGCTTTATAATATTAGTATAGATTAAAAATGAACCTAGAACATGCTCCTATGCATTTAGAACTAAAGAAGATATGTCGACTTCAAGGCAATCTGGAAATCCGATGATTCATTGACATTTTATACCTTTTATGCGTGTATTTTTGACTTATCACTTTTACTAAAGTTCCTAAATTGACTTTAAAGGATGTTTGTGCCACGTGGTGTTTAAAAGCAACGGTCAAAGTGGTCTGAAGGCTAGCCACGTGTTCGATGACTGATTTTACACATATTATGATTTTACACGTGATTTGATTTTACAGCGCACTCTCCAATATAAGTAGGAAAATAATCAAATATTTATGAAGTAGGATTGACGTGGGACGACTAGTAGCTATTATGAATGATGTTCCATAATAATAGTAATAATGCCTTGATAACAGTTTTATAGGGTAATAAATATTGCAGATATGATTTTTAAGTTTCATCATATTTTTTGTTCATTTGTTCTTAGTTGTATTATTGACCTTCTTACTACTTTATAATGAATAGTCTTATCTATTATTTTCTTTAGGGATATAAATATTCATTAATCAATTTAAATAATTCATGAGAAATTTAGTATGTAATGAATTATTTTTGAACATATATTTTTGTAAATGAATCATTATTACCATGACGTAACCTTCATATTCAGGGGTTACCTTAATATGAATTTATGCTTATTTATATTTTCGTGTAATGTTCCTGACCTTTTTATTATGATTTCTTAAAATAAATATTATAAATAAATAAATAATATCTGGCGCCTGTATTTCCTGATTAAAATCACAAATTATTATTGCTATTTTTTTTGGCAAATGTGTAGTTGCTGTTGGCCCTACTGGCCTTGACAGCTTCACCGGGTTTTATGGCGAGCCTTAAGCTCAAGCTGGGACAGGAAAATTGGATCGGAAGAGGGGGAAGGCTTTGGTTCCCGTTGCCGGGTTCCTCGACCTTCCGCCTTCGCTAGAGGAAGGGACGGTTGCGGACCCAGCTAATGCCGGAGCCCTGGCCTTCCGCTTCTGGTTTATAAAGGGATTGCGGCTGACCCAATTCAATGCTCGATTTAATCAGCTAATTTAAGTACTAAACTATTCATAATGCAACATGGAGCGTTTCTTCGTCAGATAAGTTACACGAAGTAAAATTGTTTCCTAAAATATTCATCGTATCATTCTAGAATCTACAGTAACTTCTAAAGTGTAAGTAAGAAGGACTATCTTACACATTACAATAAGTAACAGTCCGTCTGTTTATTTAAATGTACTGTTTTCAAAAACCTGGTATCTTAGAGGTTAGATTTCTGATCAAAATGGTTTTACTCACATCCGATAATATTTTTGTATTGTCTTCTAAACTTGAACGGTAATGGACTAAAATGTATTTTATTTAAACAATTTCAAAAATGGGACGCTGTTCTCATCGTATTAACATAGATAGTCCAGTTATGACTTTCGTGTCCATTTTAGGCTGACCTAAACTATATATGGATAGTGCAGGCCAGTTTACGACGTTTATAAACGAAACGTACGCTGAATTTTGAAATATATTGTACATTATATTTAAGCATTGCTACTACTAGACCACGATATAAGTCATGTGGTTTAAAATTAATGCACAGTCGGACTAGTATACAAAATTATAAGTGTTTATTGCCCTAATTTATTTTATTACTTTAAAAAGGCTCTCAACAATGTTGTTCTTTCACAGTATTTATGTCTCTTCCCTCCTGACTACATTTTCTGTACGAATGAGTGTGAAGTTTTATTCGTCTTTTAGGAATTATTTTAGCATATATACTAAATACGATAAACATTCAGATCCATCACACTATGTGGCACTCATCTCCTCATGGAATTTCTGAATAGCCAAATATTCCATAGCTATATATTTTGAATATGTACTTAGTTGGTTTGCATTAGTAAATAAATAAATTCGTAAAATACATATATTTAAACAAGAAAAATGACGACCGTCTAATTATTCAAATTGACGAATTAGTCTAAAAATATAAGGTTAACGGAAGTAGTAAGGTGAAGGTAAAATAATTAAACGAAATTCAGTTAATTTTGATGCAAATGTGATGAATATTAATCCCGAAAACCAGTCAAGTCTATAGTCGTGACATTGTTCATATTATAATTACAACGAAGAACAAAATTTATGTACATGTAAAATGTTCATGTCCTACATTTTATGTTTATTTAAGGACGATACTATGGAAACTATTCTTAGTAAATGCAACGTAACGTAATCGCAACTAACACGAATAAAACTCGAAAAAACTTTAATAGAATTATAAAAAATAAGTCAATACATTGTAATTAAGCTAAAAAAGTAACCTAACGTCACTTTCAATTATAAATTCAAAGTGATTTTATAAAAAAAAATACATAATTTATTGTGGTAAATGTTTAAAACTAAAATACGGGTTGTTGGAGTGGTATGTTTAGAATTGTACTTGAAATAAACAACATTAATAGAGGATAGCTGAATTGTAGTCATCCCATAACTGTAAATAAGAATGCTAATAAATAAAAGTGTTGGGCTCTGATAATTTACAATAATGTCGATATAATGAAAAAAAAATAAAGAATGTAAAGAAAATGAATTTATTAACAAATTATTAAATAATTACGACGAAAACCTAACTATCGATCGAAGCAAATAGTATCTTAACGTTTTATTTCTGTAGCTTACAATGTGATTATTATTGTTTATGTAATCTTTGAACTATTCTGGGAATAGATAGAGTAGAGATTCCGAAAAAGTAGAACAGTAAAGTAGAGAACTGGGCCTGCATTTTTGCAAAGAGAGAAGATAGCAGAGTTTTTACAATCACAATCCAATTTTTATTATATGTTACTTGGTAAACGACATGAATAATAAGTTGAATTAGGTGAATATGTGTAAAGGTGTTTTTTGTTCTTCACATACCTGGGGAGAGTGTAGCATGAATTTAAGTTTATATCCGTGGACAGTCTTGCAATCAATTTGGTTAATTTTTTTTTAAATAATAGCAATAAAAATGATATCAAAACCTTAAAATAAAGACAATTATTCTGAGAATTTGTAGAGCTGCTCGGGAAAACCA
Source organism: Cecropterus dorantes dorantes (assembly GCA_018249915.1). Lineage (NCBI taxonomy): Eukaryota > Metazoa > Arthropoda > Insecta > Lepidoptera > Hesperiidae > Cecropterus > Cecropterus dorantes. The sequence goes on along the minus strand of DWLI01000982.1, from coordinate 9,658 downwards.
TTTGGATACTTTAGAAACGTTTGCGTTGGGGATATTTTAATTTAAAAGAATTGATTACAATTAACACGAAATATACATATTTTAAGATCAATTTGTTTTAGATTGTTATATAATATTTTACAGCATTACGTTAATGATGTCGATAAAATAGATGCTATGGGAATAATTGCTTATATAGAATATCAAAAGCAATAACATTATATTTACTTTTCAATTAAACTTCGTGAGAACTTTTAAATTAAAGATAAGAAATGAATGATTGACACATCATAAATTCTTTTATTACGGATTTTCTTACTACCACAACAACCGACTTAAAACATAAAAAATAAAGTAAGATTCTGGTTTTTGTTTCATACCTATAAACATGTTTTTATCGCACGTCTCAAGCAGCCTCTATCAGCTACTTATTATTAAATGTTAACATTAACTAAATTTCAGGGCCCAACGTATACATAAAGCGACATGTCAAAAACGGAGGTTTAGAGAACGTAATTAATATTCAACCCGCTTTAGAAATAGTTCTGTGTATAATTATAAATATTTCTTCTTATAATGTTTTATTCGCCTAATTAGAAAGTTTGTAATATTATTTATGCCAGACACTCAAAGTCCTATTATATATCTACTCTCTTTGATTCATACATGTAATGGTTTATGCTTACCCACAATAAGTGATAGATAACTGGTTCTATATTGACATTTATGTCAGAAAATCTAAGGTACTTCTTTGTACATTGTTAATTATATTCCAAACATCTTAAGATGAATAATCACCATGAATATTAAGAAAACAAAGTGATGAAAGTATTTTTTAAGCACCGTACAATACATACATATAGATGTCCGACTTTTTCTCTTACGCGATTCGTGAGAATAATAATAATAATAAATAAAAACATGTATTTAAAATTTAAAAGGTAATATGCAATAAAATATTTCATTTTCTGTTTTCACGTGCGTTGAAATTAATTGTAACATAAAGACGATTCTTGATCTTACAATTGATTTTAAAAATTCGATCATTTTGTTTAACTTTTTAGAATTATTTGTTGAAATAATAAACTTTTTTTTCGTAGCGGCATAACTTTATCTATATATAAACACATTTCAATATAGGAATATCATTTAATTCCTATTTCAAAAAAGATGTTATTACTTGGCATCTTATCAGAAATGTGTCCGACATTTGACCATAAGCTCATATGCTTTAGATCGTAACAGTAAAATAAATTCGATTCGTAACAAGTGTAGTATATTACGCTGATAGTTCGCACGTTTTATATTGATTGTTGTCGCTTTGTTATCCCAAAAATATCTTACAAATGAATCTTTTCGATTAATTAGCAGTGCCGTTGTAAAGGAATTCGCTTTATAGTAATTGAATGCAATCGAGATGGCTTTGTTTGTATAAGTAAGCCTTACCTCTTTGAGTAACTAATTACGAATAACATGTATATTTTCAGATTAATCAATATTTAGTAGGTATGTATGAGAAATTATCGATATTAATAAACTTCAGTTACTTTGATTTTATATACCTGTACTTAACGGGAGCGTTAGTATACCTTTACTTTAGTCGGTTAAATGACATAGTTTTTATTATAAAACTCACAGTTTTTCTAACATAATGATATTTCTTTGTTCCTTTGTGAACATTAGAATAGTTAATAGTTTTATCATTTCTGACCCCGAAATAATATGTTGTTATTATACGAAAATACGATTCGTTTTTTTTTCTATCAAGGACGTTCCTCTTAAGACAACATATAACTATAAAAATGTGGAAGTTCCACACCGTTCCTTTTTGGACTAGACTTATTTCTCTTAAAAATAATGCAATGCGACGCTTGCACATGCAATGCGTTGTTCAAATGTTTGCATTTAGCGTATAGCCAAATCTATTTCGAGTTACCGCATTTTATGGCCCTTAAATGCATAAATTGTACCTAATTCTTAATTTAGTTATTAATGAGGAATCCTTTTTATTTAATCACATCTCACAAATAATGAATGGAGTTTTAATATATATGTTATAATTAATAAGATTTTTCTAATTATTGTCTTATTCTTCGATTAATTAATCATTAAACACATAATCGTTCTTTTGTTTTTTATAAGAATATAATTGTTAAAAAAATACATGGCATATCTTTAAACTGAGCTAAACCGTGACTAAAATTTCTCATCCTTCGTATCGTTTTTTACCGTTTAACTAACTGAATGAAAAGAAACAAAGCAGTTCTCGAAACGTGAGCTCACTAACTCTAGAACTGTTCTCTTCTAAACTACAAAGCAAAGTGACCTTTGGTATTCGTATCTAAAATCGTCAACAAATTATTTTAATTAATGATAGAGCATTATTCCACCACAAACAACGGATAGAATTTCACTCACAAATATCTTTGTAATACTATCATTATAGGTATATAGGGTATTTAATATTGCGACTTGCCGATATGCGGTCACTGCGAAATTAATATTTTGCGGTCAATGTTCTCATTGCTATTATTTGTGAAGTTCAATGAATGAGTTTAGTCACCAGGCGTATTTTCTATGCGTTAGTAATTTGGTTACATATTTGCGTTAAACGCATTTACTCAGGGTGATTCAGGATTGTTATTTTATATTGTTAATCATAGACACATTGTCTTTTCTTTGCCTGCGTTCCAGTATTAAATTATTATATAAGAGAAAGTTAATAGTTCATTAATAGCCTAATTGCCATACCTTACGTCCCAAGTTACACATTAGTTGTTGGTCGAAAATCCCCTAAATAGATTTATAATTTATAAACAACTCTACTTATGCTAGATTTGTTCATCAATCACTACTTTTGCAATCTTGCCAAGAAATTAAAACTAAACTTCTCTCATGATGATGATTTCTATCTTTCACCAGTGTCACCACAAATTTATTGGTGATACCAGAATAAAAGATAGACTCTTAGGTATGAGTTACATACTTGTTCATGTAATATATAAAAAATGCTAATAAAAAACTGCTTATCTTAATCAAATTGATTCAAAAATTTTTTTTATTTTGTAGGGTAGCTTAGTATTGCAAATAAAAAATAAAAAAAATATTTAGATTGATATTCACTTCCTGAAATTACAATCTATAATCTATACTTAATATTATAAAGCAGTAGAGTTTGTTTGGTTTGACGCGCTAATCTCAGGAACTACTGGTTCGAATTGAAAAAATATTTTTGCGTTGACTAGTGAATTTATCGAGAAAGGCTATATAACATTACCCTATGTTTGGTTTTTGGTTATGTAGTAGCGGGTGATACGTGGAGCACAGCAAGTGTAGGTCATATAATATGAGCTTTTAGGGCCTATTATGTGAGAAGTTCATTTTTTTATTAGAGTTATATAGATATCAGGCATGGACCTATACTTGGAATTCCGATATTAAAATGCGACAATATGTTTCCGGAGGAAATATGTGCCAGAAATTGTTTAACATTTATCGCTAGTTCATGGCCCGCTGCGATACAAAGGAAATCATATTATAATCAAGTGTAAATTTTATTCAAAATAAGTATTTGTTTACATTAATAAATATTGAAGAACCTTGAAAAAAATCTTTGATTATCATCATTCAAATTAATAGATTAGTTTGTCTATTCGAATTCAGATATACACTATTTTATTTTAATTACATTAACAAAAAAGTAACAATACGTACGTACTCATAATAATTAAACTGATACATTAAAAAAATATTAAGATTAAGATATTACGGTAAGTTATTGCTTTACAATAAAACATTTCGACGCAGTGACGAAAAACATCTTTGTGAAATTTTACAAGAAAACGACGAAATATCGTTGAACTAATTGCACAAAATTTTAAATCAGCTGACGATAGAAATGTTACGAAATAAGTAAGTGTCAGAATTTATAAAATTAGCCACTACAAAATTGTTCAATGAACAAAGTCTACACTAGACCTTGAATCTACTAAGAATGAACTCAATAAGACATTAAAATTCTTTAAAGCCTTTAACAATGGATGCGATGAACAAAGGATCGTTATTGTATGGCACGATTATTATAAGTAATGTTCTATCTATATAATATTATTAATAGCTTTTTGTAAAGAGAATAAAAATAAGTTAACCCCGCTATGTGGTTGATTTATAGGCAAATCTATTTTTAGCACAATTTAATGGAGGTACCATTAGGTATTTATTACTAACTTATAATCCTTTTAGGGTTTAGACCGAAGTTACCGTTTGAATTTACTTATTTTATTTACGTTCAATTTTGGTCAGTACTCAAAATCTATATTTAATTCTCACTTTAATCTTTGAAAGTCAATCTAACCGTGTCACGCATCGTAATATAAATGTTTTGTGTAAAATGAATGTTCTATGTGTTCTTTATTGTGTTTTACGATTTGTTGCTTACTGTAATTTGTTATGAAGGTCAACCGAAAATACAATTTAAAGATTGTCGGTAGCACGGTAACACAACGTTGTCTTGCTGCAAAAATGTCTACCAATATTCAATTTAATGCTTTATTTTTATTTTTTATGTCATGTACTTCATGCGAAAATAAAGTTATTTTTTTAAATAAAAATTATAAATAATTGTCTGTCAAAGTCAAGTGACTCTTTGACTTATTGAAGGTTAAGTGGATGCGAAACGCCTGCGTCCCAAACTTCCGAAAGTAGCCGAACCCAACACGAGGTTTCACGAACGTACGTTTCTTTTGAAAAATGTTTGGCCGATTTCTGAAATTTCAACTCAAACCTCTTTCGGTCGATACGTGGTCGACACCGAAAACGATAATTCGTCAATCACTAATAGAAATACCCAAAAATGTATTAATTACACACAAATACATTTTTGTGTCACCATCATGATACTAAGGTGATTTACATATGACCTACTACGCACTTGGCAACAAAAGATGCCTTATTTCACAAATAAAGGTCGTCTACTTTGTTATCCTGTCATTGCAGACAGCATAATAATCAGTTGCAATCTGTAATACGATGACCTTGAAATGTCAGCTCAACTGGTACCATTATCCGACAGTTAAGAGATAAAACATAACCTTGTTTATTTATCAATTAATTTATTTTAGCGAATTTACTTTACAAACAAAATAATTAATTGATGTAAATCAATAAACTGCGTCGCAATTATTGCAAACGATTTAGTTATTTATAATTTATTTACATTTACTCACCTCAATCGTAAATTCAATAAAACCGGTTTTATTTTTAAGCATGGCCATTTGTAACGCATTCGGAATTCGATTCTTTGTTCGATTGTACGAATCGATTCGTTTCATTACGTTATTTGCATCACTAATCGCGAATGTCAATTATTTGTCATGCCTTTACAATAGTTATTGTTTGGTGATTGTTGATAAAAGTGAAACGGAAGAGATTATTTAAATGATAACGCCGTTGAATTATACGCGATAATAAATATATAAAGGAAATACGATAAACAGGTTTGTGTGAGACATTCCTATGAAATTGGATTCTTGAGACTATTTCCTTGAGATATATTCATTATTCGCGTGACTACACTGCTATATAACAAGCCACGAACTATTTAATGTCTGATGATTTTAATACATTTGTATTGATATGTAATTTGTAAGATATGTTTGATTGAAATGAAGATTTAATTTACCTATTGTAACTGCAGCAAGCTTCGACCTATTGAAGCAGTTACAAAATGTACTGATCAATTTTAGAAGGCTACTATAATATAATGCTTAATTTAATTAAATTTGAATTCAACATTAAATGCAATGCCTGGGATCTCATGTTTTATTTATTTTGTTAGGATATATTATGTGTTATTATGATATCACATATGGTAATAGTTAGTATAATTGGATATGAATTATAACTTATATTTCCTTGTTACAGGGAGAGGAGGGACCAGGAGCAACGGGAATTATTGGAAAAGCAGCAGAAGGAAAAGGAGAGAGAACGGATAGAGAGGGAGAGGGAAAGGGAGAGAGAACGCGAGAGGGAAAAGCAAGAACGAGAAGAGAAGGAAAGGAGAGACCAGGAGAATGCCGCCTCCAAACTCGTGTCAAGGCATTTCGAAGAATCTTTCAGGGTAGCTAACCAAAAGGTTTGAATTTATTTAGTAATTTGAGGTCTTAAACTTTCAAGTCATATATATTTTTATTATGATATGGAAGTAGCAAAAGGGCATGCATTCTGGTTGATTGTAAGTAGTCACTGCAGCTTATGGACATGTCAAATGGCATATTTTCATTAAGGTTTGAACCAAATTGAGTCAAAAATGTGTTGTCGTTGTTTCTTTCTGACCTTTTTGGAGGCTTATTTTGTCAGTATGTATTGCTCTTAGACCAGAACAGAGTAGTTAGTAACTTTGCTGTATAGATTGTGGTGTTTACGTCAATATAAATATCATACGTGTTTAGCGTTATACGATTACATAAATAACAGAGTCGCCAAATATTTAATTAAAATCGAAATTTACTCTTTTTGTAGTTGGACTCATCGCCTTATCGCTAACTTGATATTATTTCTTTTCTAGCGAGAGCGCAGTATGTCGTGGTCGCTGCTCAATAGTTTAGCGCCGAACCGGGGCTCAGCGGGAGCGGAACACGACCGGTTACGGGCGCCCGATCGCGCGTATTACTCTCCGCCGGCCCACCCGCCAGAGCGTCTGCCGCAGCCCGACTACGGGCCACATGCACCGCACTCGCAGCATCCGCCCCGACATCCCCTTTCCAAACCCGATAAACCCCCCACACATCCCGGCCTCCCCAAAGGCGAACCCAATTTTGCAAATTACAATTACCCCCCTTACCGTTACGATAAGCTCAAGGATCAACACCTCCCCGCTCCGCCTCCCCTCGTTCCCGAAAAGAATTCTGTGATAGTAAAACACGACGCCAAACAGATCCATCTAGAACAGAAACATCCGTATCCTAGTAAGCCGCGAAGCGAACCGTCCTCGCATTACCTTCCCTCGCGGCCGTACCGAACCGGCTTGTCGCCGCACGCCCCTCCCCATCCGCATCCGGCGTTACAGACTTCGCCGCATGCGGCGCTTCCCGCTCAAGATAAGAACCGACGGTTGTATCAACCGCCGCCCCAACGGTCGCCGGCCGCGTTTTACCAAGCGACGCCTGCGAAACCCAAAGTATCCAGCCCGGCTCCGCCGCACATATACGGCAAGCCGGGAAATTCACCGAGCCCCGCACATTACGCCGTGGCTGTGGAACCGCCAATGCAACTCTCTAAGGCTGAACCTCCCCCCGTACCTTATCCACCGCCGTCTGCATACTCTCCGGCACCGAGGACGCGGCCACCCCCGGTCGCGCACTCCCGCACCCCGGAGCCCCGTCCACCACTTCGAGCTCACGGTGACGCCACGAACACTTCCCCGTGCCAAACGCAACCATTAGACCTCGGCGTCTCGAGGGATGACCCCGACAGACTGTCGCCACGGCGGCGATGTCCGTTCGAACCGGCCGAAGCGGATGCGAAACGTAGACGACTAGAAAGTCCCGCTCCGGAACCTTTAATAGCCGCTGCCGCGAGCGTCGGCCGGACGCCGCTCGGCTCCGAGCCCGCGCCGCAAGCGCCAGGCCCGCCCTGCGACGTCCGCGTTCCATCGGCGGATGGCAGCGTGGAAACCCCGGAGAAGGCTGCCGGGGCTTCACCAGCACCTCAAATCACGCCAGCGGCGAGTCCTGCACCGGCCACGCCGGTCCCTCCGCTGGCGTCGTCACCGCCCATGACGGCCCCGCCGCCCACGACTACGCCTCCCGCTCCCCCGGCGACTCCACCGGTGACCCCGGTTGCCGACGGCGACACTCCGGGCAAAGTAGTCTCTCCGAGTCCGCGCGATGGCTCAGCTCCCGTTCCACATTTAGGAAAGAAAGCGTGGCTTCAAAGACACGAAACCGCGCCGATCGGTGAAGGAGACTGTTCTGGTGGCGGCGGGACTTGTATCACCCTTCCAATGGCGATCAGCCGAGCCTCCGAACCCGACGATTCGAGCTCCAACATAGTGGTGCCGGTGGCGGCCAAATCGATCCAGCGAGGGAACAGGAAAACATCCAAGCCCAGAAAACCGAAGGAGCCAAACGGTCGAATCGACGACGCGGAGGAGGATAGCTCGAGTTCGGACCGCGAATCGAACACCCCTCCGAAGAGAAAACCGCCAAAGGCGAAGCGGAAAAAGGGCGCGACAAAGAAGGTCGGTGACGAGCCGAAGAAGAAGAAAGCGTCAGAGAGTGGTAGCGAGAGCGACAAGGAGAGTGACGATAAGGATTCTGACTCCGGCGGCAGCGGTAGTGGTAGCGGTAGCGCGTCGGGTAAGCGTGGCGGAGGTCGCGCTCGGGGAAGACGGGCGCGGGGCGGAGGACGAGGCGGTCGTCGACGAGAGGAACCGCCGCGACGTACTCCCTCAGCCGCCCGTTCGCGAACGGGAACGGAGTCCTTTCTGCAAAGCGGACCTTGCTTCGAAGTCGCGCCGCGTCTCGCCAAGTGCCGCGAATGCCGCTGGTCCCCTGCGCAACGCGACAAGGACATGACAAACATATTCTGCCGCTTTTACGCTTTTCGAAGACTGAAGTACGCCAAGAATAGGCAACTAGCTATAGCTGGGTTTTCGGACCCCTACAAAGATGCGGAAGAGGTAAATTTCTTTTGAACCTACTTTTTTCACACATAATTTATCAGTATGGATATAACTTAACACAATACAATCTAAGTATAAAATTTAAAGTTACATTTAAAACAATTAAATTAAATTCTGAAGACATAAATACAGATAATTAAATATATAAAGTCGACATTTAAACTAATTTTTATTTTTTATTTACAACAGGAGGATAAAAAATTATGGCTGTCATCGTCTGCCGGCGCCGCCGAGTTGGATATAGAAATGAGTTGCTTCCTTTTGCGGGAGATTGGAGACCAGTTCTGTGAACTGTTGCAGCAGGAGAAAGAGGCGGAGTCGCACCATCTAAATGAAGGTGACTACAAAATCCTAAATCTTATTTCAATAAAGATTCTCTTTTAGAATAAAATCGAACAATTGGTTAGATAAGATTTAGAATGTAAATCTATGATAATCAAATATTTTTCATAAAGATATAAAGATTAGCCTTTTTTATCTGATGGTTATTTTTATTACTTTGTAGAATTGTATTTTTATAATGTACAATAATAATAATTTACAATAATATACATGTTTTTATTTTGTTAAAAAAATGTATTTACAGTTAGTAAAATCTTGTTTTTACTTTTCCAGTGAACATTTTTTTCATTATAAACTCTGTTCTAGTCATCAACGGCTACTTTAAAAAATAATTTATATTTAGAAACATGCTTAATGTGTCGTTTGTCCGTACAGACAAGACGATAGCATGGAAGCGCGTGGTGCAAGGCGTTCGCGAGATGTGTGACGTGTGCGAGACAACGCTGTTCAATTTCCACTGGACATGCGGCAAATGCGGCTTCGTCGTCTGCCTCGACTGCTATAAGGTACGACATGATTTTGTTTACAAGATTGTTCGAGAAAACGATCAGTCCACCTCCACCTGATGTTAAGTGACCACTGCCGCCCATGGACATCTGTGAGTAACTTCATATAGAACAAGAGTTCTATCTGAAGTCAATGACATATGGCTTG
>DWLI01000981.1:0-17535 GCA_018249915.1 Cecropterus dorantes dorantes | reverse complement strand
AAGTGCGAGTCGGACTCGTGCACGAAGGGTTCTGTACTATTTATAAACAACGGCAAAAAATCGCGTTTATTGCAAAGAAGCCTCCCTTATATGTTTATTTTATTTTGTTTTTAGTATTTGGATAACGGGAACAGAAATACCCTGAACATTTTAACTTACCTTCCTTACCAATTTTTTACCTATTTTTTTACCCTTTAGGTACTTTACCCTAAAAATGATATTGCAATCAACTTTCTTTTTCTTTTCAGGTACATGTTGGGAGCTATATCGGCCCATAAACTTGTCATTGCGTTCTGTATTGGTGTTGAATTGATTGCGACCCGCACCAGGACATGGCTATCCATCGTTTACATCACCACCTTCGCCATTGTATCCCCCTTGGGTATCGGTATCGGTATGGCTCTGGTAGGAGGGCAAGGTGCCTCTGCCGCAGGCGTGTACTCCGTGGTGCTGCAAGGTCTTGCATCAGGAACCCTGCTCTATGTCATCTTCTTCGAAATCTGGAAGAACGACAGAACAGGACTTTTGCAATACGGCTGCGCCTTATTTGGCTTCGGTCTTATGTTTGGACTTAAATTACTAAGTAAGTAGTATTCTTTACTCATTGTTATATTCAACTGGCAGGCTGGTAGTTTAGTATTCATTTAGAGCTAAAGAGACTAGTATATACAAGTATATTAATATTATTTAAAATAAATAAACCTACCCTTACTTCTCAATTAACACATAGGTACCATTCCAAAATTCTAAATTAAAATTCGTTCTTAGGAAAACCCAAAAAAACTTTTTTTTTTACATAAAATTAAAAAAAAAAAAAAATTTACTCATTACGTCGAACAATTAAATGCCGTGGAATCTACGTAATTATGCCCGTAATAATTTTACCTATCGTATTTAGATAATATTCCACTTCAAATCATGTAAAGTGATGTTTAGATAGGCTACAGATAGCTGACTTAGAGATTTAAATACCGAAAATTATAATTTTATTACGAATTTATTATGAAGAACATTTTATTAATTTTTATTTTTCTTTTTTTCCAGCACCCCACTCGCACAGTCATTCCCACGGAGGAACTCCAGAAACCGAATCAGACCACGGCCATTCCCACGGCTAAATAACCAACTGTTACTTTTGTTATTTTTTTAAATTATTCTCATCGATAAAAGAAAAAACAGAGGGCGTTAGCAAATAAATGTATAGCTATATTTTTATGTCACTTGTCTCTGTTACAACAATGTATTATTAGTATAGACTGCTAAATAATAACAGATTAGACAAATAAGTACAAAGCAAAGATTTTGTACATGTCGTAATTAAAATTTATTTAATAACATTTTGTAGCATAATTTACATTTTTGTAACATTGATTTGTGAAATATGATCAAGAGATAGATATTTAATCAGTTTTTTCTGTATCGATTTTACAGGAGAATAATTGTGTGTGTAATTTATGTGTCTTTTACCTAATGGAAAATTAGCCGTAACTATACTAAGGACGTTTAGGACAATTTGTCTGTACCTATATAAATTTTTAACTCCTGTGTCATCGAGTATAGTTAGTTTTGCCAATATTTTCAGATTTTTTCCGGTCACCTCCTTTTTCCGTGTACTCGAAAAAGAGTGTGAGTGTACTTGCATGCAATGAGATTTGTTGTAAATTATTTGCTCATTGTTCAATCAGTGAAGCTTTCCTCTGGATAGATATTTTTTGGATTCCACACTTTCTTAAAACCGGACGGTTTTTGACGCTACTAAAAATTGCAAAGCGGGACAAATTCGGGAAAACCCGAATGGATGGCAACCCTAAGTATACAGCGTCTTTCCTACAGTTTCGGTCAAACTTTAAAAAACTTTAAATTGGAAAGAAATAAGAAAGAAAGAAAGAAATTAAGAATTAAGTTAATTGAATCATTCCGTTTTTGTTTATAATAGAAGTAAATTCATAAATAAAATGTAAATTAGTGTAGGTAATACGTAGAGGCTTGTGATAGATAGACATTTATTTAAGTATTATATTATAATGTATGCTCGCATGAAATAATTATATTGCGTAACAACTAAATGAAAGGCAGTTATTAGGTCTAACAATACGAAATATTTGGAAAATTTATATATTCGAATTTATATATTCGAGGTTTTGATTAAACCAAGTTTATAATATTTTTTCATGCATAAACTGATCAATCAATCAATGTATTGTAAAATGTAAAACTTTTTTCATATATGTATTTTTTGAAAAGGTATTTAAACTTATTGCGTCATAATAATTTGTGATATAATTATGTACTTATACGGATGTTACTTTAAGTTTAAATTTACAGGTTTAGTTTTAAGTTTAATTTAAAAACGGTTCAATACGTTTTGCACGAACAAATGTCATTAAGTTATTGTACTTTGTTATTACAAATAATTATTTGTAGATATTTTCAGAATTAAAAGATATATTTACCACGGCCGAGACAGTTTTTAGTATTTAAGATGTAGAATTTTAATTAGTAATTATTCTTAAAGTCCCGCGTTTTGGGGAGAAGTTCAACCATACAGTAATGACATGAAGTGCATTAGCATCGCGATTAAGATTAACACTTTGTTGTTTGTTGATACTTCATTAAGTATGAATCGTATCAATTGTAAAGTGTAAATCCTGTAAAATGTAAATCCATTGATTATAAATTAAGAAAATTTAATTTTTTAACTTTATAATTGGATAACGCTACAACAACAACAACAAATCAAATGCAAAAGGACAGAAAAATAATTGAGTTGAATAACACAACATATAAGTCGCCCAAGCTAACTAGACGAATGTCAAACGTGACGTCGTTCGCAAGTTCGCTAGTACTGATGACAAAAAAAAAGCAATAGTGATTTTTTGTGAAATGTTGATTTCAATGAAATGTGAATTTTAATAAATTTCTGTCTTAATAATTTATACATATATTTATACTTACTTTATTACTTATTTTGGTTAAATTGTAACAAAAAAATTATCAAAATTACTAAAATTTTATTATCTTAAATCGTTCGTCTAGTTAGCTTGGTCGAGTAGTAATAATATTTATTTCAAGCTACAAAGACTCATATGTGTATCAAGTCAGCTGGCATATATATCCTTCATCCAACGAACCAAAAGAATCAAGCATTTCCCGCTAGAAATAGTTGAAATTTATAATAGAAATAGTTGAAATATTTAATAGAAATTTCCCGCTAGAATTCGACCGGGAATGTACCACCTTTCAAATTGGTGGAAATGAGCTGTACAAACAAGTCAATCAGTACGAGTTATATAGCTTCCACATTACCAAGATCACACATACAATGAATACAAAGAAATAAAATAACTTATAAAACCGTCGACCATGAAGAGTTTCACTTCATTATTTTAAACTGTAACTTTTTGATTAACGGCGATATATTTGAAAGAATCGCACTAAGGTTAATCGGAAAGTTTAAAGATTTTCTTTGTAAAATTAGACAAATTTTGTGGTCTTCGATCAACAAATACCAAAGCATTGAAATGGTAATGTCATTTAAAAATGTCAAATTGCATTTTAAATTACTATAAAATGCAATGTTTTGCCATTAATTTTGTTTTAATATGAAACGGGTACTCACTATACTCGGTTCGATTTTTTTCTGGCGATATTTCGATCCAGTTGCATGGATCGTGGTCACGGCGTTTGGATCGTAGTCTTGGATGGTAGAAAATACAAAAGTAAGGGGATCATTTTACAACTAAAAAATTAGGGGTCTAAAATCCTTAAATGTAATTAAAATTATATGTTCAAATTCTAGTGCCATAATTCTATAGTGAAAAGTCAAAAACTCGCTGATATAACACTTAAAAGGGGGTGGAATTCTCTTGGGGTTCGATTCCGGTGGCAGTCGTTCCAAATTAGTCCTCAAGAATAGGAAATGTTATGAAAAATGGTAACATATTTAATCTAAGCAATTACCCTCAATAGTCGTTTTGAATATACGACTAGTAGTGAATCAGTAAAGCAATGCATTTTTGAAATTATTTTAATAATAGAGTTATTGATATTTCATTTTATAGTGCCTTTTCTAAAACGTAGCATATGTTAAACAGATGGCGTTGTATACTATAATTTGTATTAGTGTAGCCCTTCGACACTAGATGGCAATAGTTTGGTATACATCTAAAGCTACTAGTAAAATTTGCTTATCTGAATTAATTCAATCATTATGATAAAAAAATAAACAAATTTATGCTATAAATTATATTTTTAAATTATGTAATATAAATCTAGAATATAGTTATCTGGGAAATGTTATGAATAGTATGCTTATTGCATATTAAGCGAGATGGTAACGCCATCTTGTGGGCAGATTCGGTATTAAAATAAATTTGAACTCATTATAGGTAACTGACGTCCGTATGCCATAATTAGTTACCTACTTATTTTGAGTTCTTATATTGAAATAGCGAATGAGCATGCAGTCCATCTGATGGTAAGTAGTCAGTACCACTCATGGACATCTGTAAGCAATTTCATATAAAGCAGGGGTTCTATATGAAGTCTACAGACGCGTTGCTACTCCCGAGGACTAATAGTTGCCTCATATATAAGGGAGCCGGTAACCACACGCTTCCAGTGTAAAACGGGCCTCATTTTTACCGACTCACGTCTCCACAATTTTTTTTTAAATCTTTTGGTTCATAAGACTAAATATTTCGTCAAAATCTTTATACCTTAAGACTAAGTCGTTTTTAACAGACTTGTAAGACGCAGTGGCGCCGTTTAGGGGAGGTTTATGTCCAGCAGTGAACCTCGAAAGACTGATGGACAGGTGCATGGTTATTATTTATTATTTTATTTGTCGGATTTTGTCTTATGCCACTTAGATGCCTTAACGACATTTAATGACTCGGGTAGGTTCTAAGACAAAAGGAAATCGATTTTTTTTCATTTTAGAATTGAGTCTTTTAAAATTTAGTATTTTTAAACTTTGTTTCACTTAAAAACTCAGCTTCTTCTACGACATGCAATTTGAATACTTATTACTATATAGTGTCCGACCAAATCTGGATTTTTCGACCAAAACCGAAACCGGTACCGAATTTCGGCAACGGTTCCAGTTTCGGCCGAAACCGAAACTTCGTTACAAGGATCATGTTTTGAAGGGGATAAAGAAAACTTTATACCGAAACAGAATCGGTCGTAATATTTCGGTCGGACACTTCTCATTACTCATGCGCCTTCGATAACATCATGAGCAATCACACAATCGCAAAACAGGGTTCAAAAATAATACAACGAGATAATTATTTTCCTTTATATTTAAATAAAAATTGCTTTTACATCTGGACAATACAATACATTGAGACATGCAAATAATTATACAGCTAATAACAATAGGGATTTCCAAAGACAGTGCGAAAGGGATAGATGCATTCAGTATCTCTTTCACACGTCTCCAAGACCCAAGTTTAAGTCACATTTTGTACATACTTAAGCCAACTTCGTTTAAAAAAGTAACTAAAATAAATTTATTGTTTATATACAAAAATGCATTTTTTTATTACTTCAGTGCGCGTGTTTTTAAAGATTTCGATATAAATTAATTTCATGAAATTGTAAGATTTAATAAAATCTATTACATTTAAATTTGTCACGTGAAGGCAAATGGAACTTATAAATAAAAAACATGTTTTACAATTTTATACTTTTTCACATGCTTAGATGATTAACTATTACTAGTTTTTTGAATATTGAGATGATAATTATATCAAAAATATTATACACTTTAATACAACACAATTAAAAATAAAAAAAAAATTATTCATAAAATACAAACACGATTGAATTTTGAAATACTATCACTCAAATTTCATACGATACAAACTTAAATAATTACAAAAATGTCTTTTTATAAAATTACAATGTGGAATGTCAAGAAAAAATATAATACAATTCATAATAAATAAAAACAATGGTAACTAAAAGGTAACATTGAACCATTACATTTTAAATTCATAACGATTACTAATACTTGATATTTTGTTACCAAATTCAAAATAAACATAATTCATTTAATCGCCGAATTGAGACATTTTCATATGTAACGGGGTATTCACGATATTAAAATGAACATAATTCATTTCTTTAAAATGTCATTGCAGTTACTTGATTTAAAAAAAATCCTCAATGATTTTTTTTGTGAATTAAAATGGCGAATAACATTATTGCATTTATTTTCTTTATAATACTGTGTCTCTAGATTTAAAAGTTAAAGAATTTGTACAGCCAATAAAATAAAGATTTCTAATAATTAGGAACGATATTCTGATTATGTTAATAAATTAAAAATAAAACAGGAGATTGTAAATGTACATGATTATGATTCGGCAACATTATTGCGCAATATTCGGAAATATTGCAAGCATTATTTGCATAAATATTGCTATGAATTATTACGAATAAAATACGTATCAGTCATTACAGATTTAAATGCGTTATAGATACAGTTAGATAGGTATTATTTTTTTTACTTCAAAATTATTTTTCCAATATAGCATTTTAATAAAACTAAAATACTGTTTTAACGTTTATTTATTTTGTACGTCTCCCTAAATAATTAAGCGAGGAAATCACCTTCCAACTTCTTCACCTACAAACTACATAACAATTATCTATATACACATTAAAATCTCATTTGTATCACATCATTCATTCAAAAATATAGCTTAAAACTATAACACACAAAGATATTGTACATGTCTAGATTGTGAGGCTAGCTCGGGAAAAATACCTGAAATTTCTTAGTTGTTAACCTTTCTGTTATAAATTTCTTCACTTATTTTCTCAGTAATGAGAGTACTTCCGTACAGACGAGCGCATTTCTATGCAGATATTAATTTAAAAGTCATTTGTGAAATCTAGAAATATATAGTATCTTTGAGTAGACACTATTCGTGTCGTATTTTACGAGAGCAGTTAAAACAACAAAATGTACAAAAGAGTTTCGTTTTAAATGTTTCAACATCACACCATATTTTACGGGTTTTTAAAAAGTATTTAAAAAATAAAATGATCATTTATGCTTTCTGTGGTTATCTGTACATTAATGACGTGCTGTGACGTTTGGCGGTTATTTTTTTTTATTTCATTGTTTATTTGAAAAAATAATTTTGTATCTAGTATTTTGAATAACGTTATTCATTTCAATATATTTATTTAGATAAACAAACAGATAATATACAATTTTTTCATACGTACACTGTTCGAAGCGAGATCTTTTTATACACTTACATTTTTTCTACAATTCAACAATACACGATCTAAACGTTTTAGTGAATTTAACTAATTACGACATAGATAATAATAAATTATTTTAGGCCCTCTTAATACTATTAATGTTTTTTTATTGTACTCATTTTTCTAGTATAATACTAAAATTAAATAGGACTAATTAATCTAAATCATTATGACCGGCGTTTAGTTAAAACATGTCAGGATATTATCACCCTACTTACACACATTACTAAATTGACATGTAATATTTTAGTAATAAATATAATAGTAGTTTAAGTACACAAAAACACACACAAGTACACAAAACATTGCTGTCCATTAATTAAAAAGATAATGAAATGTTTCTTCATATAATCAAAATTCATTTATTATTTAGTAGCGGTTGAACAGATGATTTTTAGATTTATTATTTTTCAAAGTTATTATAAATTTACTAGCTGCGGCCCGCGGCTTCACCCGCTACTATGTATATAAGTAAAAAACAAACATAGCGTGATGTTATATAGCCTATAGCCTTTTACAATAAATAGATAATTCAACATAAAAACATGTTTTTCAATTCGTACCAGTAGTTCCTGAGATTAGTGCATTCGACCAAACAAACTCATCAGCTTTGTATTATTAGTAACTATAGATTTTAAAACATTCAGTAAAAGATCATTTAATATATAAGTGTAAATATTGTGTAATTGTGTTAGTATTATATGTATTAGTATATGTATTATGTGTGTGTAATTATTAGTGTCCGATCGAAGCCGATGTTTCAAAAACCTAAAGAAATTTAGTTTCAAATCGGCTAAAATGATGATTGTATGTTGATTGCATGTAAACGACTTCTAGAACTAATAACAATTATTTTGCTAGTTTTCATAGATGAAAACATTTGAAATAATATGAATTTCAAACACAACTGACGATCTAAACCCACAAAGAAGTGTGTTTAACCTTGTTTCAACGTCTTAGTCGCGGAGTCAGTTTTGGCTCTTGCTAGAAAGCTAGAACCTTCAGCTTTGGTAAAAACATCGGTCCATTTTCACTGAAGCTGAAGGTTGTGCCGAAGGCGTTTATTTTTTTGCCATAGATGACCGAAGACGAAGCTTCGATCGGATACTAATAATTACATGCTAGTAGCGCCATCTTTTATCGAGCATTAAAAGTAACTTATCACTATAATTCGCAATGAAATTGTTAAAACATGTAAAAGTTAACAAACATATTAAAACAACATCACTTCTGTCGTTACAGGATTACAACGAACTCAACAAACTCACTCAGTGAATATTTAATTACTTTTAATAATTAAATGAATTTAAACACCGGTCGAAAAAAAATGTGCTGTGCTACAACATTTGCAAATAAATTTCTATAATGTTTTTTTAATTGTGTGGCAAAACGGACAGATAGATTTGCTTTATATTTTGATTAAGATGACGAATTTTACTACGCGATTTGTTAAACAATATCAAGTCGCATTATTCTTGTGCTTGCAACTTATTGAAAAACGAGTTTGCTTTTGAAGCGAGTGTTATGATAAGCCCAATTATCGAGAAGCGTGTTCAGATTAGACTACTAATCATAAGACATTTATAAGTTGATGATTTCTTAGACTGATCATTGGCTTCTATCACTTAAGCGATTATTGATGAACCTGTCTGCTTAAGCTAACGAATAGTTATTTATGTCGCTGACGACGAGACGAACGAGCGGTATATGTTTGATTTATTCGTAAACTAGCAGACCCGTGCCCACTTCGTTGAGCATAAAAAAAATAAAAGTTAAAGTAGCCTATCTTTTAAGTAGAATCAAACTGCACACGGTGTGAAATTTTGATTGAAATCGGTTCAGTAGTTTAGGAGTTTAACGCGGACAAACAACGTGACACGTAATTTATATATATTAAGATTATGCCAACAGTAAATAATTGACTGTTGGTATAATCTGTTGGCATCTAAGCAGACTCTAAAACAATTATTGTTTTCGATTAGTATTTTTGTTGTTTGCTTAGATGCATAAGCTACAAATAGTCGCTGAACAGTTTGACAAAGTTGCCAGTTGCTCAAGTGATAGTCGACAATGTGCGGTCAGTCTTAGACAGATTAGATTGAATGTGTTTAGATGCATTTTTATATTTTGTGCTTTGCTCTACATAAGCCTTTTCGTTAGTCGCTCTATCATAAGCCGGCGATGGATTGGCGACTCCTCTGGTGTTGCAAATGTCCATAGGCGACGGTGACTACTTTCCATCAGGTAGGCCGCATGCCTTATCGTTAGGTTTAAGTATAAAAAAGTAGTATAAAGCGAATAAAATAAAATTCAATAATGCTTTTTAAGTATCCGATGGATAGATTTTTTAATAAAACCACAATTAGAGGAGGGAATCCCTACATTTATCGACACAGCATCGGTTTACTTGAAACAATGTACACACAATGTGTTCTCGATTACTACTTTGAAGGTTTCGTTAATTGAAGTGGCAAATGAGCATGCCATCCACTTCAGGATAAGTGGTCACTGCCATTCATGGACATCTTTATCAAATCCACAAAGAATAGGGGTTCTACCTAAGTCAAAATTATAGCGTGGCCACTCGCGAGGAGTAAGATTGATCTCGAAATTAGGTCAGCCGGTATCCACACCCTTTCCAACGTAACCTGACCTACTTCACCCTAGAAACTTTTGTGACGGTGGAACCTTCCTGACCAAACAATACTGGTTCTATCATCTCGCATGCGATATTAGTAACAATATGTAGAGGACAAATACATGGTTTCTCATCAAATAACAAAAAAAAAATAACACAAATACATGACCCCCCTTTCATTAACAAAAACACTAATTAACACACGTTCTATGTACATAATTATCTACATTTTTCTAGGATAATTGATATTATTACGTTTAACGATATGCTATCTACTTATAGACTAAACGGATACGGACATTACACGATTTTCATTAAAATATGTCATAAAAAATGGATCGTTCAATTTGTTTCAGCAATTCCTTCGTTTTAAATTTTCAAATAGAGTGCAAGTATTGATGTAAATTAATCAATGTCAATAAATAGGTAGCATTATCGATTTATTTAATTACTAAGACACCTCAATCAAAATAGACACGTAACTGGTGATATAAATTAAATAATATTGAAAAAATGTTTTGCTGCATTTTATTATGTAACGGGTACTTAATATATTGTAGTTGTAAGTAATTGTTCTATTTTATTAAGCCATCTATTTCAATCCAGTCGCATGGATCGTGCTCGCAACGAAACCTCGACCACGATCCATGCAATCGGATCGTCATATAGACTTTACGTAAATAATACCATTGGTTCTGTAAATTCCAGGATTACTGAAGTTGTAAATCATTTATTTAATATTGCATTTTTAGTTGTAATACCGCTCATAAAACAACATTCTCATATAATTTCATATAGCCCTCCCCCCTATTTTAATACATTACCAGTTACGTCTCCATATTTTTCACAATTTCCAACCGCCACATATCACCCATCTTTAGATAAGATGTCAATAATTTAAAACGATAGTAATTGCAATAAATCACATTTTTGAATATACACATATCACAGTTGAAGCCCCCGTTCTGCTTTCAATAATGCATTAATATCCCAAATTAGTTCATAGTTTTAAAAACAAAATTAAGTATTGATTTTGAATACATTTGAATACAAATAAAAAATATCTTCGTGACTTAGTACATGAGGGCGACCATTATATTCCACAAGATGCGAATTCCAATGAGTTGGAATCCAAAAATTTCAACGGAGCTTTTGTAAATGTTCTAATGCAAAATTTCAAATTGCAAATACATAATTTTATGAATTGATAGCCCTCATTTACTGTGTTGTCACTCAAAGGACATATTAAAATTTAATATGTTGGCACTCTAACACACCTTCCTAAACCTTATTAATAACAATACTGTTTGAACTTTAAAAATTCCCTAAAAAATTAGCATCGACAATTCTAATAAAATTTAAATCCAATTTCATGAGAATTGCTTTTAGAACAACATATCTACCAAGAGTTCAGCCTTGGTGTAGGAATGGTACATTTACAATGTAATGCTCTAAGGATTTAACCACACTCACTCAGTCGATTTTCCCAAAACTATCCCAAATCAATCGTATAAGTGTAGTCACACCCTTAGGTAAAGCCAATCTCTTAGGTAACATTGGCCAATATTGTGAATAAGCATTTATTAATTCGCCTACATCGTTCGATTCGAAAGTATTGCACTTAAAAATGAAAGCCTAATCCAAAGGCCCGAGACACCTACGTACCGGAGTTTGTTACATTGCTGCCATACTCCAGCCCGAAGATCGATAGGATGACGAACGCCAGTCCCAAGAATATGGATCCCAAGAGGTCGCCAAGAGCCGTGAGGTACGGGATCGCCGCATTGTCCGGATCTTTCTTCTTCTTCCACATGAAGTGGATCAGAATGTACGCCAGATACAATAGGACCATGACCTGCAAGGAAATTGATTTCACGTCAAAATACGTCATTATACATTTATATAAATATAACATATTATTTTTATAATTCTTGGGACGATAAAATAAATAAAAACACAACTGGGTTTCTTTGTTTATTAAAGAAACGACATTTAATGTTATTAAATTTACTATGTCGATACCAAAAATCACATTTATTACATTCACTTTTTAAGACACTGTTCGTTTATATTTTAATATGTTTTCCTTTTGACCGCTTCTTAGGGTTTTTTGATTCGACTATAAATGACGAGTTGGCCAGTCTTACAAATTTAAATCAAAGAATATATATATTTCTTTACATATATATACATTATTACACAAAACATTAAGACAGGCACACAGGAATAGAAAAAACAAAAAAACAATACACAATTGTTGGCTTGCAACAAATTTGCAAACATTGTGTATTGTTTTTTGGAAAGGAAACTACTACTACGGGAAATAATACTATTATAAAGTAGAAACTATTTTAAGTCTCATTATGACATGTAATAAGACGTCACAACTAGGTAGTACTAACACAAATACACCTCTAATTATATTTAGATACAACTTTTGTTATGTCTCAATTGATTACTAATGTCTACAACCTTCATCTCAAATATCTACTCTTCCATGACCTGCATTTCATCCAAGCTACTTTTCTTTCGACCATAATTTACAATGAATACATTTAAACCTTTAAAAAGCAGTTGGGTACTAGAGTCTTCGACCGCA
Source organism: Cecropterus dorantes dorantes (assembly GCA_018249915.1). Lineage (NCBI taxonomy): Eukaryota > Metazoa > Arthropoda > Insecta > Lepidoptera > Hesperiidae > Cecropterus > Cecropterus dorantes. Next base: position 5,014 of record DWLI01000981.1, on the reverse strand, counting down.
ATCCTGAATATCTACTATCTCATACTCCATCTATGTTGTTTTACCACAGAAATTAGCGATAAAACCACGCAATCTTTTAAAATAATATATCTCACCTGTAGAATAGAGCAGATCACATATGTAATACCAAACGCAACTTGGATGCTGACAAAGCCTTGGTAGACGAAATCTGCCACGATCATGAATATGATCTGTCCAAACACCGCGAGCACGATCAGCATCCGTGCCACCTTTGCTGCTGCAGCTGAAATCGTACAAGTAAATTAGAAGAAGTTGACTAAAATTAGATAATCTCACGCAGAAGTTAGAAATTTGGACACAAGAACATTTTTATTATTTCATAGGATGAATTTAATTTCAAATTTGGACTTTGTGTTTTGGTAATCGCGGCAATTGTATTTAAAGTAAAAAAAACACCATTTAGTAATTAAATTTAAGATGTTCGATAGACACTGAATTCATTTTAATTCCGTCTTAAATATTATAAGTAAGTAATATCTAATTCGTCTTGATACTGAGAAGGACATAATAGGAAGAAAAATCGATTAATTTGGCATTTCATTCGTTTCGAGGTCATTGTTGTTCACTCAATAAAATTTCAGCTGATTAAATCGTAGAAAAATCAATTGATAAAATCTTGAATTGTATATTAAAGTATTTTTACACTGCATATTTTATTAATTTCGTCATCGCCTTTTCCGTAACTGTAATGTGCCCAGGACATTAATCTTATCCGAGGTTAATCACAGATGTCCATGGGCGATAGTGATCATTTATTATCAGGGGAAATGTACTCGTATGCTCGTTTGTACCTTCTATTTTATGTAAAAATGTGGGTGTTTTATATTTTATTTTATCTCGTTGAAATAGCAACGCAGTCAGCTGATGGTAGGCAAATAGCTACTGCCGCTCATGGACATCTGTAAGCAACTTCCTATAGAACAGGGGTTCTATCTGAAGTCAATCACAGATGCGTTGCTACTCCTGAGGATCCGAGTCCTCAGGTCTACAGGTCTACATATATAAGTGAGCCGGCAATCACGCTAGGAAAAGGTGCAGCGGTGGTACTTCACCTGTCGAACAACACTGGTTCTATCACCTGACAAATGTTATGTACTCACTTCCAAAGAACAGCGTCTTCCACGGCCACTCGACTATCCTGGTGTTCTCCGGGAGTATGCCCGGAATGGCCGTCTGATGCAGGTTTGTGGCGAGACGGGAAGACTGCACGCAGACAAGGTTGCCACCGATGCCGTTCACGATCGGTTGGAACACTTCGTAACCGTGGAAGCGGTCCACGGCTTGATCCAGGACAATACCACCAATACTATGGAACAAAAAGCACGTTTTGTTGTGAATAATGATTGAGTCTCTGAGATTCAATAAAGATTCGGAAGTTTTTTTAACTTAGATCCAACTATTTCAGACTAAGTTTATGTATACTTGTAATAGTTATAAAAACAAACATAATTGAGAGCAGATAGATATATAGGAACCACTGATACAATGTTTGGCTTAACATGATCGACTCTAAGATGCGAACCATATATATAGATTAATAGCACTGAATTGATTTTGTTGGTGTGAGAGAAGTATGCATTTAGCTTTCTTTTAAGTGTACATGTTTCAAGAATAATATTAATGTTAAGTAGTATCAGTATTTACATAGTAAGATCACAAATAATATAAATAATATTTCAAAACTGCACGTGGCGATGCAGCGATAAGGCAATTTGATAATGGAAAATACGTGGATTTAGGTCGAGATATAGGTCGAGACATAGCTAATCCACAACAATTTACAACCCACTGGATTTTTATGCAATAAGATGTTAAGCCAGAGATACAAAGTGATGTCAAATCCAACAAATAACACTAATAAAACTTTAATCAAAAGTAACTAGACGAAAAGCAGCGAATGCACATTTATCAATTATAGATAAGATTATAGACATACCCGCTTATGAACAAAGCTGATATGACAGGCGTCCATCCGGTGGTGAGGACAGTCTTTGTGTACTTGTTTCTCCACACGATAAAGATCCACATTGGCAAGAGGCTGTAGTAGACACACATGAGTGCTATTGGCTGCCATAGTGATACCTCTGCGGAAAGATAAAAAAACATTGTCAAAATACCGAAAGAATAGGAATTAGTATAAGTACTGGCAGCAAATTATTTAAGAAGAACAAATAAAAATGCAGGTATCTGACAAAAATACATATCTTTTATTCTTACTGATGAGTAAGATTTAATGCTCAATATTTGTACAAAAAACTGATAGTGCCAAGTTATGAGCAAATAAGTGGTAGAACCCTTCGTGGGTCGACTCCGAATGCACCACTGCCATACCTATTTCAGGCCAATACGGGTAATGTTAAGAGCTACTTTGTTATGGACTGAAGAGTGTGGTACGGAAGACATACTTATCTAAGGCGTTCCAACTTAGTTCTCTGGAGTAGCAACGCTTCTGTGGCCAGACTCCGGTGAGACTGTGATCATTAAAGAGTTAATTACTAATGTCCATGGGCGGCAGTGACCTCTTACCGTCAGGTGGAATGCATGTTCGTATACTACTACACAATTATAAAAAGAAGAAGAAAGAAGAGTAGATTCATGAGCAAAAAAGAATTCATTAATTCAAATATCTTACTTATTTGATCAAACATATACTGCGCTGTGACAGCCAGCACCGAGTTGCTCACGATGTCGCCGATAGAGGCCGCCAGTGGTGTTGCCACATTGTCTGGATTTACTTTGAATTTCTGTGATCCAAATATCACCAGTACCATCACGAAATCTGAAAAAGGAATCATTTTTAAGACTTGCTCAATTAAAGACTGGTTTATATAGCAATTAATAATATTATTGTTCTGACTGTTCCAACCATTTATAATATTATCTGTATCTTATAAGGCAAACAAAATGACGTATATGACGATTGTCCTTTCATCTATATACTTTACTTAGTCTAGATTTTAGAATAGTTTATTTTGCTTTTCATACACGTGTTTTCATTAACTGCCAAATGCGCACTGCATTTGGCAGTGGCAGTTAAATGTTGAGCAATTGGCTAGCGAAAACACATTTCAACGACCTTCAGGTCAGACACTTCCAAGGGCGTAGCCAGGATTCTCCCTACAGGGAGGGACAGATCGTATGCATGCAAAGTTCACCACCACGTACTTTAAAACTTCTTTCATTTGTTTTTTTTGACTTGATCGCTCTGCTAGGGGGAGGCAGCTGCACCTCCTGCCTGTACCTGGCTACGCCCATGGGTACTTCACGTAATTGCTAGTAACATTCAATGTAACATTAGGTATGTTGTTACTTAAAACGGCTATCAACATGTTAACTAAGGTAAAAAACTTACCTAAGACGAAACACGTGGTGGTAGCGGTGAAGACAGCTGAAGATATCAACAAAAGGATGTAGGCGCCGTTGAACGCTCGATCAGTGATAGCGTTTACTGTGATCGCAAAGAACGCTACCACCGTCGCCGCTACTATTGCTTGGACCTGGAAAGTTAAGAAAGTATTTCAGAAAAGAAACTTCAGTGGCGCAGCGTGGTATGGTACAGCCCGGCGCTTAAGTTCTATTCATTACCATTCATTTAGAAATGTAAGTCGGCAAAAGTTAGAGGTAAGATAAATAGGCTTTGACACCTGTGCCTATGCAATTTGATAATCAATAAAAAGAGGTCGCATAAATTTAGATCTTTTGCCATCCACAAAATTTGCCACCCGGACGCGCAGTTAGTTCTATGTTTGTACCGGAAATATTGGTTATTTATAACAAAAAAAAAACAAAACAGATTTTGCCGCCTTTTAAGACGTGTTACTGTGTAATTTATTATTGTTCTAGTATATTGGTATACTTATAAAACGCTTTCGAGGGCAGTTCGCTTTCGATAGATGTTATAAGTAAAATATATTATTGATATATTAAGTTCTTGTATACGTAAAGATAAGCATAACAATCAGATGTATACAACAGATATTGACGTAGTTCTAATATGACGTTAAAGTAGCAGGTATATCACAAGGTCGCACTCTTGCACCGGCATTGTTTATAATTTGACCTTTATGTTTTTAATTATCGTAATATTTCAATAACTGTTGTTGATTTCCGATATTCTCGGAGCGCTATGAAATGAGGATCTTCAAGAAAGGTGTAAAAAGATCTTCCCTTCAAAGCCGGCAGTGAAATGGCGATTTCTCTGGATCTGGAGTCTTCTTTGGTGTCACTTGCAACACCTTCCATAGGCGACAGTGACTACTTTCCATCAGATGGTCCGTCTGCCTTATCGTTAGGTATTGCTGTAAAAAATCCTTTGACTATGTAGTAAAAAATGTACCTGAACTAGTGATATGTTTCCTATGACCATGGAAATGACCTCTCTAGTCGACTCCATATTCCCGAGGTTGGCCTGTGTGGAGAGTCGTGATGCGAGACACATGTCCAGATTCCCTGAAAAGAAAGAAAAAGGCATTTTACACTTACAGTCTTATAGAACACAAAGTAAAATTTGTTCATAAATCTGGTTTAGGAGGAAATCTTACTTTATTTTATATCCACCTGGATTTATACGACGATTTAATGGTTTTCTGCCTATCATGTAGATTTAGGCTCTAAATTTATGCAGCCAATAAAAATCTTATAAAATCATAGTACCTACCGTAATACATTATAAAAAACGTAAAATATACCACTTGACAAGTCAATCAGATTGGAATCAAGATTTTAAAGGGCGATATGGAAACCTTGATTTATCAGATATTTTGCGATAGCTTTTTCTAGTGGGGAAATCCCTCAAGCGTCATGGTCAAGTTCTAATATATTTAAAGAGAAAAAATCTTCACAATTTATGCACACAGATATTAATTGACCTAGAATCTAAGTCTTCGTTTCGTCAACCCATTATTGTCCCACTGCTGGGCACGGGTCTTCTCTCAGATTAAGAGAGTTTCAGGCCATAGTCCACCGTGCTGGCCAAGTGCGAATTGGTAGACTT
>DWLI01000980.1:0-17536 GCA_018249915.1 Cecropterus dorantes dorantes | reverse complement strand
ACTGAGATCAGGTACAAATTTAGTTCTGTTTCATATGAATTACAGATATGGAAGGTAGATAGTAGTTACTATCTGGTTGATTCTAGGTAGGCTTTTACTACTTCAAGTTTATAAAAAAGATTTGAGTGTTCGATCTTGGGCCAGGTAGAAGTCTAAAGGACTAATTTAGAATCTGATTTCTCTGCACCTATTACATTATATACAAAAGATTTATTTTACTATCCTTCACCTTAATTAATTAATCAATCGTAGTATATAAGGACAAAAAGAAAAGGAGTAATATTTATTTTATTATCTACCAACTCGTAACTGGGTCAAATCCCCACCTCCCAATCTCCCGGTTAATTGACAAGATTAAACGCGTCAACCATTCTCTTGTCCTTTAAAACAGTTTCTAACTCACAGAATGGAATAATTACGTTCAGTTTTACTGTCATTCAAGTGAAGATTTTGTCTGGCGCTTGCGGCAAAATTAGTGCTCCGTTAACGAGATTATTCTGGCGCGAGCCTACACCTCCCGTGGTTTTGGGCCGGGATTCAGTGAATACTTTTATCGACATTTGTCACTTTTCTAAGGCTATGAGCAAAGGCACTATCGTTTAGGTATACGATTCATACGACGGTTTTACTCTGCCTTTTCAAGTAAGAACTGAAATTTCTATTAAAAAAGGATTCTGTAAAGCTGAAGAATTTCGGTTTCTCTCTTATTATCAGTTGGACTGCATGTTCGTTTGCAACTTCAATGTTATAAAAAATGTATGTGCCCAATTTCATCCATCTGTTCTGGCATGATTGAGTAAAAACATCCAAACTTTTGCTTTATAAACTATGTACGAAGCCACATATAAAAACCATTATTTTTGTAACATTATGCGAAAACACGACGACTCGCTAAATGCTGTAGATAATATTGTAATGCATTTGACTCCCAAAAGTCAGAGATAAACAGTCCATCTCCATCTTAGTAAGATACGCAAATTAGGAAGCCCCATTTTTTAACTGAAGGCTTTTAAGGTTTAATTCTCCATCATTTTTTACATAGTTTTATTGTCTACAATTGCCTTATTCTTCATTTAAAAGTAGCCACTAATGTTTTCTGTGCCGCATAAACGTCATGCATTAGGCAATGGAGCGTGCAAAACCTATAATTGAACTTACTACTTAGGCAAGTTGTAGACAAGCCTATACAAGAGATTATCAGAACAAGCAATATTGGTACCATTTTCTTTTGTATCTGAAGCAGCAGCTTTGAAGTAACGGACAGGAAGTGATCAGCCACCGATAACATATAAAAGCCAATCCCTAGATAATTTTGCAGTAATACCTGAGGTCGGCCACAGATACATTACTACCCCTGAGGACTACGTTGGAACGTTTTAGTATAGTATGTCTCCATAACCTCGTGGTTATGGAGACATACTAAACTAAAACGTTCCAATACAAACCAGAAATCAGTAGCACTGTTAGTGCTATTATTAAGCAGAAATAGCTGTGCTGATGGTGCTTTAAGAGCCAAACCATTAAAGGTTTTAGCACATACAAATAAATAAGTCAATATGCCCTATGTCTGTACAATACTAACTACACCCTCCAAATGAGGTTGTAATACGAGACAAAAAGTATTGATGATAACTATTGAATCTGAATGAATGAAAAAAATACCTGTTATAAATTCAATTTTAGATAATGATTAATGCTTGTAAACATTTTGAAAACAATCTTGATAACAACTTTTTTATTGCACAGACTTCATATTTACACTTTTACTAGATGGATATTTTCCCACAAAAATAATATGAATCTTTTCGCAATATTCTTTGAGGTTCTCGCAAGGGCGGAAAGCAATCTAGTTGAACATAAGAGGCAAAGATGATAGGATCTTACTAAAACGACGGAGAGACACAGGCGCCGTGGCACGACATTTTCCACTATTGCTCTGAGGAGTCTGTTCACAGCCAAAAAAGGAAAAAAAATTAAAGTTGTTTCTATTTTATACTAGACCGACTTTGTACTGTCATAGTTAAATTAATTTGGAATTTGTATTGGTAAGACCGAAAGTTATAACAAACGCAATACTGTTACAAAATTTTACTTTACTTACGGTTAGTATTATTTTCCATTTTTCGCGCATTCCCGCACATATCTTTTGTAAGAGCCTTCTCCTGACAAACATCTTAAAAATAAATGATTAGTGATCGGTCCAGCCCTTCACGCGTGATGTCGTAACCCAGGGAAATAATGATTCATTTTGATACGTATAAAGTACCTAAAAAACTTTAAATATCCACTTACGTGCAGGCCCAAATCGGCGTCGAGTAATCCAAACGTAATAAAGAAATCACGAAAAGTGCCACGGAAGTTTTCTTATTACAAATACATTCCAGCCCACAACTTCCGAATATTATTAAACCGATTTATTTGTGGCAAGTCAGCCACGGGAACGGGCCAAAAGCTTTTGTGGAGCGTACACACAAAACCAATTTGGATAGCAACTCCCCGCAGATTCGGTACCTGCCCGGATCCACCGACGCATTTATACAAAGTACGGGAATATTTCATTGGTTCGCTGCCCGTGACTCGTGATTGATTTCGTTCAAGTTTTATTATTATTGTTTTATTTCTTTTTCTTTTAACAGGAAGTATCCGCTGCTAAGTGCCTAATATTTTAATGTCGGATCCGCCGAGATTAAATAAATCGTTTGGAAGTAAATTATGTGCTTGTATAGGGGTTGTAAATCGTCGTAGTGCCTGATTTTTTTTATGTACGTTCCAAACGATAAGACAGACGGGCCACTTGATGGAAAGTAGTCACCGTCGCCTATGGATATTTGCAACGCCATAGGAGTCACTAATGCATCGCCGGCTTCAAATGAGAGTTCTTTTTGCACCTTTGAACATCTCAACAGGAAGCTCATTCCACATCTTGCACGTTCGTAGCAGGAAAGAACGCGCAAACCAAACCGTGGAGGACCGCCACGAGTCCAGCTGATGCAGACGGAACCTTATCTTTCGGAGTGTAGTGCGATGGAAGAAAGATGGTGGAGGCATTAGGTCAAAGAGTTCCTCGGAACACTCACCATTGTAAAGCCGGTAGAACACGCAAAGGGAACCTATGTCCTAGATGTATAATTGAGAGGTAAACTGTAGTTCGACACATCCAGTTGAGCTCTTTGTATTTAATTCGAATAAGTGGGAAAATTTGTTCGGTTGTATTTAATATTAGATACCTCAAATACTGACAATTTTTAAAAATTCTGTACGTTTCAATAAGAATTTATCTCATGGCAGATTAACTTAATAGTTTTAAGAGTTCTCTTCATTTACTAGTAAAGATAAATGTTTGTAACTATTGTAAGCTTCAGTAATTTCGGCAGCTGCGGACTGCCTATCGAGAATAAATGGTAGTAGCCTTGAAGTTACGCTGCTGGAGAGAGAATATTAATTTTTTTGAATAACCAGTTCCACAAAACGATATTTTACGAACAAAAGGCTATCGCCTCAGCGGTATTTTTCCTTTCTTTTGTTTTAATTTGGTTTGATATTAAATATGATTTATTTAAATTTTTGTATTTCGTTTTTACAATCAAACCTTTACTGTTTTTACGCGTTTTCATTGTTTCATTAATTCAAACTCTAATTAATACATCATTGGGTTAAGCTATTTTAGCTTATTTATATTTTAGTCCTTGCTATCGTATTCAGGTATCCAATTTAGTTCTTAACATCAGGGTAGCATCGACTTCTGATAGATCCTCAATAATAGTGTTGATAATCCTTAGGATTGTAGAACAGATAGAACTGATATTATAAACTGCAGTTCCTTGCGCCAGATTATGCGTTATGTGTCCTAAGCATGGATCACTGATGTTTCAAAATTATGTTTCTGGTAATTATATCATTACAGGCTGATTGAGCAAACCATATTAAGTAAAATTTACATGAAATAGAAATATCCGTTAAGCTCTCAGGTAAGCTAATCCGCACTCTTAACTTTTGTGTGTTACCTAAAACTTTTAATTTTCAGACCCTAGCTGGGGCAGAAAATCTGATAATATGACAATATTTTCTAGTGTGCTAACTCTATGTTTTATTTGTTATTTATTTGCAATGGCGGACTTCAGACATAATGTCCTTTATGAAATTGCTTAGATATATTTACAGACAGCAGTCACTACTTACCATCAGGTGCATTGCATTCTCGTTTGCTACTCATATTGATAAATAAATAATTGCATAACCAGAACATACGGGTGAAAATAATATCAAATGGTATTTTTATTAGACAATCGTTGGTGATGGCAAAAATTTGTCAAGGGTCTACGTAAAAATAAAGAAAATGACTCTGATATACTTAAAATTAATATTAATATATGTATAAACATGCGCAGGTGATCATTTATACATAAAAACCATAATCTATAATAATTGAGAACACTTTATTTTGTCGTAACGAACCAAGAGTATTTTCAATGACTCTTTTTCAACCCTTAGAAACGAGTATGAAATGTACTACCTGTGTGTATAAGAAAAGCGCATTACACAAGCACTTTTATGTGTCGCTTAGGCTGAAAGCATTGCAGAAGCACTCGGGCACGCGTCACAAACCCTATTCATTAGATTACACACACAGTGTTCTAATAGTGCACTAAACTTACCGTAAAAGGCCAAGAATACTAAAAAAATGTTCGCAGTAAGTATTCCATTATTACGCGCTAGCTTTTATTTTACAGACATTCTGATTTTTTTTATTGAAACCCTTTTTTTATTTTTGTAAGTTTCAAATGTTAAAGACGTACGTAAAATATGTTGTTATTTTACGTAAGTCCAAAAGCATTATGTCCGCGATCATAAATTCAATTGATATTTTTTGATCCGTCCGCTGAAATTAATAGACGGACAGAAGGATAACAATTACAATATATATACTTTATATATTCTATTTTTTATAGTATATACGTTATATATTTAGTTATTACATATCCATCCATCAACCCATCATTGTGCCACTGCTGGCACGGGTTTTCTCTCAGAGTGAGAGAGTTTCAGGCCATAGTCCACCGCGCTGGCCAAGTGCGAATTGGTAGACTCCACACATCTTTAAGAACTTTTAAAGAACTCTCGGATGTGTAGGTTTCCTCACGATGTTTTCCTTCACCGTAAATCAGTGATAATTAACTTCTAATACGCACATAATTAAGTTTCAACCATTAGGCTATCACTGCTCACTGCTCTCAGTTACTACATATAAGTTATACTTTTTATACGTTTGTCACGTGGCATTGGGGTATTTATATAGACACGTACTTTTAGCGCGTGTGACGAAATATTCTAAGCATAACGTGCCGCTTACGCTGAAAGTAGTGCAATGCCACTCCGTCACGCGTCACTAACTCTATACATTACATTACGCAGGCATTAAGCCTTAGACTTACAATAGGAGGCTACGAATAGCTTAAATAAGTACACAGCAATATTACGGACTACTTTACAGTTTTTCTTTAATGTTATAACTCTTATGGGTAACAGAGTATAAATAAAGTATACTTTTGTAATAAGAAAATGTAGCAGAAAAAAAAGGAAATGTAATTAATATATATTTTTTAATTAATTAATAAGAGACAGACGGACAAACCAAAAAATAATTAAAAAATAACTAAAAAAGTATTAAACTTTTCACACTATTTTATTGTACCTTATTGTTCTATCTTCGTAGGCATTTCAAGTTACAAATACGAATGCTGGTATTAGTACTAGCATTAGTAGGTACTACTACTATTATTAGTACTACTTGAAAAAACATCTTGTATAAATTGTATAGTGAGCGTCCTATTATTTTTCATAAAAGTGAAGGTTAAACAAACAGCAGTATTTATTATTTAAGTTTTAAATTTCTCATACTAACATTTTGAAAATCAAAAATATATTAATCACCATAAATATTTAACAACAATTTGAGGGGTCTCAGCTTTATTGTCATCATTTTGAGAAGACAATCGTTCTAAGCAATAGTATATTAGGTAGGTCTATTGTTATCATTATGTAGGTATAGAATGATAACAATAGACAAAGTAATGTACATTTTTTACATATATTTTGTAATAAATTTACCCTTATCTTATGAAAATTAATATTTTATCTAAAAAAAGCAATGATGAATATTTATTCATTTTAATTACAGTTATATTTAGGTGTGATATTTTCAGATTATATTCAGAGCATCAGTTGGTTTGTATTCCGGGGAATTAAAAATTAGACGGATTTAGAGATCACATATATTATCTGAGTCTCGTGTAACTTGTAGGTGTATAGATCGTCATATACTCTCAGAAGAGGTATTCAACGAGGGATTTAATAAGAATTTACGGCTTTAAAGACGTGAACGGAGTGAAACCTTGTACAATTAAGTTGAGACTTTAAATTCGTCAAGACTACACGCCACTTAGGGAATATGAGACGGCCATAACTCGCGTAAATGAAGGACGGGCGGATCAGAACGGGCGGGAAACGTAATGGAAGTGACAAGGGTTTCTCAAAATGATGGAAGGAATTCCGAGGGTTGGTGGAGAAGCGCGTTTTACGAGCTCCGCCGTGGATATCAGCCCTCCTCGCTATATCTGAAACGTAGCTGTAATGCGGTTCGGATCACTGTTAAACTTAAGCACAGCAAGATAAAAGATTTTCTTATACTACTCGTCCTTAGAGACGTTTTACTTTATGTGATTGTATAAGGAGAGGAAATTCCTAGCTATTATTCCTAATATAACTTTTATTTGAAAAATACAATTTTGTGTAACAAAAAATTACTGAAAGTATTAATATAAAAATAAAATAAAAAGAGCAAAAACCAAATAAATTTAAATAATAGTGCTACGTAATTGGACAGTAAAAAAAACAACAGTCATTCATTATTTTTATGTAGATTTATCATACGCTGAATATTTCCTTGCGTTCAATTCGTTAATCCTGTAGCCGTAGTTCGTGTCCACGCCTAAGGGAAGAAATAAACGAGCCCATTGTCCCGAGCTCGTGCCCAACCCATTTAAAGATAGACAATACCTATTGTCGTACAGTCAAATAATCCCAAATTTGTTCGGATGTCTTTCTCTGGTGCGAAGTTCGCAGACAAGCTAAATTGAGCAGTGGGGTGCTTTAACATTTTAAGAGTCCCGCTATAATTGGGATTTGACATTGAAGGATTAATTGTATGGAATAATTCCTTTATTGAAACCAACAAAGGAATAAGGGCATTAAAGCGATATCAGAAGTGTCAATCGCCCGCCGAGATGGCCGCGGTACTATGAACTAGAACGTAAAGACAATTTTATAGCAACTCACAAACTGCGCTCGTAAACCCCGAATGATACGTAAACACACGACGTGCAAATGAACACTTCTATAAATTGAAATGATTTCTGTCATATTTTATACATAAAACATTTTTATTGACCTAGGGGGATCGTTAAAAATATTAAAACAAAACACTCGACAGCTTAAAAAGTTTTTTTTTTAAATGATGTAGGTACTTTATTTAACGATTTATGAGTTTACGTCAAAATATTATAATATATTTCTAGAATGGTCTGTTTACTTTCGTGTAATACCCATATTGTCGTGATAATGCAAAAGTCATCCTCCTCCCCTTTTTCCCCTATTTGCAGACGCCATTAAAAAATATATAGTCTATATCACTTTGCAAACTGAGACGATTCTAATAATATTTCCTACGTCACAGCCGTCAAGCCGTTTGAGCTGTAGCGCGTCCCAAAGAAATAGACATATGTATGTCTATTTCTTTGGGTTCATGTATGCATGTACATATGTATGTACATATGTACATGCATACATGCATACATGCATACATACCATACTTCTTATATAGTTGGGTAAATATAGCACGCAACCGAACTCACAAGAAGAAAGATATCGAATTGACCTAAAATGTATTTGGGTTTGATAAAAATATCCGAAGGCAAGCTTAACACAGTGTTGTTATTATTTTGCCAGTTTTATTTTAGTTTATATTACTTATACAAATATACATGCACAGTTAATGTCACATACTTAACCATGACCTCACTGCGTCATTATGCTGCGACGAGACCTCTGCTTAACACCACTTCAGAAAAAGACACCACCACCATCACCACACCATTTTAATAATATAGAAGAAGCGAACGAGCAAGCAGTCCATCTGCTGGTAAGTGATCACTGCCGCTCATGGCCATTTGCAATCAACCCCAGATAAGATTTGTCTAACTTGGGGTTAGCCACAAATGCGTTGCTACCCCTGAGTACTAACCTGTAACGCCTCGAATAAGTTTGTCTCCCTTACCACATCCTTCAAACCAGCGCATAACACTGCTGTTATTACGCAGAAATTCGTGTGGCGGTGGTGCTTACGACGTTAAACCACAAAGAGTTCTATCACCTTTCAAGAAGATACCACCATATCTATTTGTAGTGTGGATTTGGTTGCTTTTTTGTAGAATGGGGGGGTCGCCCGCTCACTTTTTTTTAAGGCAATCTTAGTCCTCAGAAGTACCAACGCATTTGTCATCGACTTCAAATTCAATACCAGTTGTTTTTGCTTACAGTGGGCAGCAGCAACCTCTCACCGTCAGGTGGACTGCACGCTCGTTTGCTACTTAAATCCCTTATAAAAACCTTGAGAAAACAATGCTTAAGATATATTTATTGCAATACGTAGATACCTTTATCAATGTTCTTGCTCGGAGTATCGACACAAACATGTCAGTCAAAACTATATCTCTCAAACCAAAGGCATTGTCTAGTGGGAATACATCTTATCCCTATACATCGCTTCTGGAATGATTTAGATATTAGTCGCGCTACTAGGTAAATATCGGTTCACTTAAATACATGTCAATTGTAATCAGATAGTATTGTAGTAACAATCTCAGCTCGTCTTACCACAAAAGTTTTAATAAGATAACTTACTCAGGCTTTTACGCAAACATATATATATACCTACCTACACAATGACATTAAATGCATATGAACACAAGTAATTAAGGGTATATTAAGACTGTTATGCTCATTTGATATAATATATTGTAATTACCTATGCTATCGTAGGAAATTTTAATGTCACATACTTAATTCTGCGTATTTTTACGAAATATGAGTTGCATTTCAGGAAAAAATGCAAGACGGTAGATATTTTTTCGTTGATGCAAAGTTTTGCTCACGCCTTTACCCAGCAGTGTTCTCATTTTGAAAGTAGGCAGTAGATTGGACGTCAACTTTTCCGTTTTTACAAAAGATACTGGTCGGTGTACACAGAAACTTATGGAGGTAACTTTACTCATTCGTCCGTGAGCTTTTATGAAAAGGAAAAATATTTTCATTCAAAGGAATGCAAAATTATAGGAAACATCGCACTTTGTGTCTTTCAACATTTTCAATTTGCAGCCATAAAGTTTTTCGATGAAATAACGTTGTGACAGAAGCTAATAGCGTGGTGCATTTTGCTACAATTTCAACTCGACCGGTCATTTGCCATAATGGATCGCGCCAATTTTCCCTACATTTAAATAACTACGAACAGAGTACGAAGGATGAATTGACGAGTAACCGTTCAGTTTTTGTGATAATATGTAAAGCAATACGAATCGTATTCGTATACAAGTCAATCTCCTGATGTAATTTGCAGATTAACTTAATGATTGAATATATAATTTAGGGTATATTCTATGATTTGATGTTCTAATAAGATTTTATACATATGCTTTATTACGCAACAAAATAAGTAAGTAACTTATAAAAGACGTTCATATGATAGATTTTAATCTCAATCTTGTCTGTCAAATCTTAGATTCATAATTGATTACAAACACAATATATCAGTATAGTGACAAGCGAGTTGAAGTGTTTGTAGCGAGTCAAGACGCAGCACGAGTGACAAAGACGAAGCAGCGCGCGTGCACCGGCATAAGCCGAGCACATCTCGCCTCTCGCGTCATGACACTCGACACAATGGCTACGTGACCGCGCAGACAGTTGCACTAATCCTGTACTCGAGATATGTAACCAGTGTTGTATCTCAAACGTCAGTAATATTTAAATATAATCCTCGTTAATGACGCTTTATATTTTAAGTAAAGATATTAATATAATAACAATAAAAATATTTATATGTTGATTCTAAAAGTACTGCATTGTAACAGTGTTCATTTTATTTCCCAACTAAATTAATTTTACATTTTAGTCCTTTATATAAACGTGATTTATTTAATTAAAGCTTTTACTGTAACTGTACGCGAGTTAAAATGCATTCTGCGAGTCAAGATACAGCATGCGTGACAAAAATTGAGCAACGGATGTGCACTAGGATAATCTAAACAGATGTGCCGGGGTGACGACACTCGGCGTTATGGCTACGTGACTGCGCAGATAATAAAATGCACTAATCCTGACATAAATTAAATTTACACTATTTTTTATGGTGTATAAGTAGCTTATGAGCACGTCATACACCTACACCTGACGGTGAGTGGCAACTGTCGCTCATAAACAAGCCGAGATAGACTGAGCGGATCTAATTAAGGCACACATATGAGTTAAGTTACATTATGTTTGAACTCCCCGTATAAGTCTCTTACTGCACATGATTGTTATTTACATATTATATTATATACCTGATTTTAGACTAATATTATCACGGAACTGATACATTTTAATATATTACGGGTACTCACAATATGTGGTTTTTGAATTTCTTTTTGGCAAAAACAATTTCAAAACCCACATATCGTGAGTACTTGTAACATATTAAAATGTATATATACCTGTGCTTAGTCCATTACATTTATATAAACAGCTATATAAAAACAATGAAAAGAAGAAAAGGAATTATTTAAATATAAAAGAAAATTCCCAGTCACGTACATGGGCCCACTAGGACTACCTAAGAGTACGATTTCAACTTCCCCGCGCGATCGTTTATCGGTGACAGAATGGCTAGCGCATGCAAAGTAAATGGTGCTGAAATACCGAATATGCTGTTTTTCTTATCGAACTTAGTCTATATATCAAAAACTATTTCCACTATCGCGCTTTTATGTGCGGGTTCAGTAGACTAACATGAATGTAATAAAAGTTCAGTATGTACATACATCCCCCAACCCCCTTGCGCTTTTTACTATTTAATTTTCTCTTATGTTTACTTTTTATATAGAGCCTCTGACACGATATGACATTTATATGTGTAACTGCTGTTGGCAAAACTTAATAAATTTGTCAGTTGTAAGTGCACAAAACTTATAATATAAATTAGGCAATTGTCACTGCAGATTATATATTTATCCATCAGCCCTATGAAGTCCAATGTTGGACATAAGCCTTACTTATGAGGGTTTTTGCTAATAGTCATCGCGCTTGCTATGCGTGTCGGTTTCCGCAGCGGGTGTTGAAGTTTTACAGGAAGATTATGTTGCTTATTTTCTGAATGTAGTTTCTTGGTGATACTTCCTCCTACGGCATTCTCGGAGATTATTTCTGTTATTAGTAGTAGAGTATTAGTATTAACGAGTATTAATAAAAATCGATCTCAAGCAGACCGCACATGCGTCGCAGCCATTTTTATATTTTATATTTTATTTAATCAAAATACATAATAAACATAGATACAAGATACACAGCATACATATATTATCAAAGTATACTTGCAACTGAGGAACTAACGCTTTTGGAAATTATAGCTGAATATCGCCAAATTTTGGAAGAGTTCTGTGTTGTTGCCAAATGCTCGATTCTGTGACTTTTGTTTTTTTGGCATACAGTAAGTAATTGTACTCGTAAAACCATACAGTGTCGATACAATCGTTTTCTCGTTTATACCTTTGAAAGCAATACGACTACACGAAATATCGTGCTGCTAGTATATGGTCGAGTGGCTGAGTTGCCAAATAAGTCGATTTCAGATTAAATTTGGCTGTGGTTTCGGCCACATTATTCCTTAAGTTGAGTAACGTTGTTATATTCATTGTATTGCGTACTTTATACCTGGAAAAGTGAACAGTCGCTTGATAAATATATTTCCTTTTTCCTGTAGTTATAACTTTTAAGATGTTGACTGCGATTAACTATTGAAATGATTAAATTTCATTATGTTATTGAGCAATTGGCGACTATGCTGATTCACTGTATAACGGATTTAAGGTTCAATCTATGAGGAAACAGAATTAAAACACTGTTTTCGCTATATGTGTTTGTATAGTTGTATAGTGAGGTTTTAAAACTATGTTTTTATTAATATGATTTTATTTGTACCAGTACTTTAATATCTTGGCCATTGTGATGGTGACTATAAAACATGGACTTATAGTGTATTTACGATTTTAAACCATCTATACAAGCGATTACTAAGGGTTGAATGGTTATTGTCCACCGTTTGCGTATTGTTTTGCGACGAACTATGCATTGTTTCTGCCAAAAATCAGACTAAAGTAAGGATTCAGGACGCAAACGCTTTCGTTTTTTGCTTTTAGGGACTTGAAAAATCGGTCAGTAATATTCTGTTCAATAGTTCAGTTTGTAGGCCGATAACTTTGGTAGTTTATACCAATGAAAACTAAATATGTAAACTAACTACTCGTATATACATGTAATTAATTCAACTAAACAAATACTTCGCTATCATAAGTTTTATATATTTTGAAATTTGATCGATATTGATAACACTAAAGATCGATACAAAAAAAATCTGCCGATAAACCAAAGTGGACTGTTTTGTACTACATATAATATACAAAAAAAAATATATAATATCTCATACTAGCGGAAATAATTTGAAGTGTTTATAAGTTTTTATGTAGTTTTTGTTGTAAAAAAGCAAAAGTGCTAAACTTGTGCTACTACTTATAAAACTAGAAGCCATTACGTTATTGTGGGTAATAAAAATAAACCGTACCCGCGTGGGAGGTTACTTACTTAA
This sequence comes from Cecropterus dorantes dorantes, assembly GCA_018249915.1. Taxonomy (NCBI): domain Eukaryota; kingdom Metazoa; phylum Arthropoda; class Insecta; order Lepidoptera; family Hesperiidae; genus Cecropterus; species Cecropterus dorantes. Next base: position 4,581 of record DWLI01000980.1, on the reverse strand, counting down.
AGTATTGTCTCACCTGTTGTACCGAATACTGCAATAATGTTTCGGCTTAACCGGCTCCTGCTATTATTTAGTGTTTTAGTAGTTATATACGTTTTAAAACTTTGAAGATTAACTTGTTATAATTTAGAAGTAAGCGAGCACACAGTCTGTCTGATGATAAGTAGCCACTGCCGCAGCTCTACATTTTAAAACAGCCCCAGATAAGATTGTGGTCTTATCTGATTTTACTGGTCTTATCTGGTCTAAGGTCGTGGTGGTGGTAGAACACTGTGCTGTATGGTGTTACAGATGTCCATGGGCGGCAGTAATTACTTATCATCAGGTGGACTGCATGCTCGTTTGCTACTTCAATCTGATAAAAAAGGTGACTAAGGACATAAGTTGCTTCAATTTTTTTTGTCCGATTCAATGAATCTAGGCAACAAGACTTTCAGTACAGTAGTACTGAAACATTTTTCATCAAATACGAGTAAATGAATCATTAGTCATATATTTATAGATTTAATTATGATTCATATTTATATATTGATTTACGCGTAGTTCTTCGTTAACATTCCAACCCTTAAGGTTCTCTCAGAAACTGCTCAGACCCTATCCCTTTAACCGCGCGCCTCGCAATTCATACAATGAAATTCAGGAGTGGAATTTCCTCACTTTCTTTTACCGTGCCAAATATTAAATTCCCCGGTCGACGTATTAATATTCATATACTTTTTCTCTCGCATCCTAACAATTTGAACTTCAAGAATCATTGACGTGATCAAAGGATTCCTTTGTATGAGTGTAAGAAACTTATATTTTTAAAAGACTTATTCAAATATTGAATTAATTTCAGTATTCCAATTGAAATGACTTCAGCGCATTTCTTCATAAATATTTATTTATAAGTTTCTTTAACAATAGATAAAGTCCGTTTATGTAAAAAAATGCAAATATCTAAGAACGCTTGAACGAGACAGTGAACTTATAATTTAGACAGGTATTATTGTTATGAAAACATAAAAACCCGATTGCATATATATTTGATACCCATATTGTCATAAGTTTTTTCATAAAAAGCCGTCCCTTCCTGTCTTTTTTCCCTAGGCAACATTTAAAAAAAATATAGACTATATCACACAAACTGAGATGATTGTAATGATATATCATATATCACATTTTGTCAAGCTGTTTAGTCTGTAGCACTTACCAAAGAAATGGACATACATATGTACATAAAAAATTACTACCCTCTGACGCAGTCACGTAAAAACAATGTAGTTACATATTTGACATTTGAGACAAAGAAAATTCATTATTTAAAAGTTTTATCATATACTAGCAGGTACCTTGCCTTAATACAAACAAAACCCGTCTAACGTGAAAAAAACTTAGATGTATAAACTTTCAATGTGATCAGTCAACTGGAACCAGTCAAAGGAATTTAAGTAACTCATACGTACATGTATAAAGTATATTCGTTTCATCGTCTGTTTATTTTCCTTACATGATTTTATTTTGGCCATTGAGCTCATGTTCAGATATTTGAAAAAAAAGACTGTGTAAAAAGGAATGCAGTTTTCGTAGTTTAAAAACACCTACGATTAATGTGTTTGACAGATAGAATATAATTATTTTACATCATCTAAAAATATCAACAGCTATATACACAACTATACTGTGCAATAATTAATTATATTATTGCATAAAATCCATAAACGAAGCAGTGGGATTTTATGCCGTATACGCTTAAGCTTGTATGAAGCAAAGCCAAAGTGTCATTAAAGGATTATACCACGACTCTTATTTTTTAAAAACACATACGCCAAGTGCCTCATAATCTTTTTAGTCAAAGTCGAAGTGTGTTTATTTAAATAAATGGAAACCAAATTTTCAATATGTTTAGTAAGTAGTTAGAAAAAGAAAAGGAATAATAATTTCCACGACGTGTTAAAATTTGAAGTATTTAGTAGTAACTATACATATCTACAACTATAAAATATTAGATCTAATATAACTTTTAATTATATCCGCCTTTAAGTCAACACTAAAGTGAAGTATTATGTTTATCTGGAGCGAATGAAGATCGTGGCGTAGGGGGCCTGTAGCAGAGCTATGCACTACGAATCTTAATTTGCGTGGAATAAAATGCAAATATAGGAGTCACTGCTGCCAGATTGCACTAACTAAAATATATTGCAAATTGCACCACCGCATATAATCCTTACACTGGCATGTTACCAAACATTTACACGTTTGACGCAAGTATTAAAAAGTTTTGACGTGAAAACTTCTGACACAAACGGAAGTTTGTTGTAGAGAATTAAAATATAGCATACTAGCTTTATCCGTGACTCTCCCGCCTGTGTACTGTACTATAATAAAAAGTATCCGATATGTTCTTCCAGACTATAAACTATTGGTGCACCAAATTTCATACAAATCCAATCAGAAGTTTTTGTGTGAAAGGGTAACAAACCCACATACATTCTCAGAAATTCTGCCATTTGTAATATTATTAGTAATATTAGAAGATAAAGTAAAGATGAAGAAATAAAATATATAATCTAAAGTGCCTAATATATATCACAACTATGATATTATTTTTTGAGAAAACATCATAGATGAGTTTTAGATTATAGCGTATGGGCGCACGATAAATATAAAAATAAGCAATAAGCTGATATTACCAATTTACAAGGATTCCTCGGACCTCACGTCTTATTTTTATTAATATCTGTGGCGTTCGCATCTGGAGGTCCATACCAATAAAACGTTCTTTATAGAATATTGTAGTTTGGGCGGCTAAAACTTGTGCAGTGTGAGCGGTAGAAGAACTCTTCGATTTTGGTTTGACAACTGAATCTTTCCCCGACCTGGATGGAACTACATACATTTGTCAATAAGTTTATGGTTACTGAGAGATAAATAAAAGACCTATAAAATTTCACAGATGCGTTTCTTCTTCACTCGCAGAATTTACGAGATATAGTCGTAGTTCATTGTTAAATTTAGTCGTATTTTATAAAAAAAAGTTAGCAGTAAATTTGTAGTTATCCTAATGATTAATGATCCCTCCTGTCATTGACATCTGTAATAGGAGGTTCTACCTAACGCCGATTACAGACATGTTGCAAATTATGAATTATGATAGGTGTCGGATGATTTAGAATCGATATACTAGAGATCGATAGGTTTCAAGACTGGCTAAGGTCGGTGTTAAAATATTTAGTGGCTCGTGTAGTGTGTGGTTTGATGTCGTGTCAGCGCTTGTATCAACATTTATGCCTTTACTCAGCAAACAATTGTAATTGTTTACCTATAAGTGAAATTGATGTTACAAAATTGCTTAAAATGTTGCTACAAATATTAATGTCAAGAAAATATAAGAATGAAATTATAAGCTTTTCCGCAAGTTACACATCTACCTACGTATCTATGTATGTTTGTAACGGAAACTTTAAACGCGACTTTTACCCACTTTGTTCAATAATTATGCAGATACGTATTTAGTAAAACAAATTGTCCATGGCGTTTTCCCGAAAATTCCGCACCAATACTTCTCGAAATCAAACTCCATCGAAATCGATTTCCTTGTTTTCAATCTCACCTTGTTGAGTTTCTGTAGCATGTTATAATGTAACAGACACATTTTAGTGTTTCTTAAATTTATATATAAACGATTAAAACAAATTAATTAAGCTTTGCTATTGGAAATTAGTAAATTGAGCTTTAATTTGACGCGAGGTTGTCTCAATAGCCGCCTGAATCAATATGATACACGTGTTCACAAAGTTGGGACGTAAATTGGAACACAAGCGATTTAGTTGCGACACCGACATTGCCACTTGCCTAGTTAATGACCCGACACTCCGTGCGAGATACGCTAATGGCTTATCGCGAGATACGCTAATGGGTACTTTGAATATATAATCGATAATTTAAAGTCGATATTAGTATATAATGAGTAAGTAATCTATATCTATACGTATATATCAAAATAATATGGTGTGTATCTGTTTATCTGTTTGGAACTCAATTACGCAAGAACCACTAGTCCAATACGCTTAAAATTTTGCACGAATGTACAGAATCACAATTATCCGAACATTGGCGTCAAAGATACATTGTTGCTCGTTGGCACAACCCGTAGTCAGTAGTTAAAGCCTTTCGTTGATTAATAATTGAGGATTTTATGAAAAAAAAAAAGAAATAGAGCCAAGGAAGGGTGGTACGCCTGAACGGCGCTGAACGGCGATGCCTCAACTCTAGGAACTGTTATTAGTTTCGTTTGTTTGGTGTGGTTTATGTTGTGTAAAATTGTTAACGTAATAAAATAGGTTATTGAGTATTTTCTGCATATCTTTGCTCGACTACCCACCGAAACGCCCACGAAATGTTTGAAGAGGGAGTTAATAATTCTAACGATCCGACACTCTAACGTCCAATATCTATTTTAAATTCTAATCAATAAGTACTTTAATAATAATCCGAAGATTTGATTATCCGAAATAGTCACAATCCCAATTTGGTCGTATAATCGAGGTTATACTGTAGCTTATTTACCTGGGCAACTTACAGGCTAGTTTTGATTTCGATATT
>DWLI01000979.1:0-17539 GCA_018249915.1 Cecropterus dorantes dorantes | reverse complement strand
AAAGCAAAATATGCTGCACGCTAGAAATAGGTGTTGTACCTCCTAGGTCGCGCTACCCTAGTTCTACCACCTTGCACCTGGTTTGTTGTTTGTTAGTTGCGAGAACTTTATAATACTATAAGGTAAAGGTAGGAATTAAATAATTGTGTGCACACATTACAAGCAAGTCAAATTTCAAGAATGAAACAATATCAAATTAATAATTACTTAAAAATGTGTTCATGCTTTATCTCAATCTCAATTAGTATCAGTAATCAGTAGGTTGTAAGTAACATTACCACATGGTATTTTAATATCTAATAATCTAATAATCGAATCGAATAATCGAAGAATAACTTAGGTCTATGAAGAAGGCCGTCTCACCTGACTTAAGAGCTTGTTTTAGGACTTTCCACTGTCTCGCGTGATACACGGACAAGCTAACCACCACTAAAAAGAAAACAACGCAGCCGCTCGCCGCAACAGTCAACGCGGAGGTTTGGATATCCCATTCCGACACACCACCACCACTTTCCGTCACTTTATCGTCGTAGTCCGTATATTCTTCGTACTCGTAATCACTATTTTCACTATCGTTCGTGGCATTGTAATTGCGGGCTGGTCGGTGGAAGGGCCAGATGCGTATCTCGTAGAGGGACTGGCATACGGTGTCGCGGTGCACCTCACAGGGGTACTGCACGGCGAGATGGCGCGGGTCGCAACTCGTGCAAGGCAGGCAGGTGCCGAGCTGCCGATGCCACCACGTGCGACCGCGCTCGCACAAACCCTCCACCGACACGGAACCCAGCGCCAGTGCCGCTACTAGCAGATACAGCCACGGTATCCCACCTCGCATTACCTGCAACCGAATTTGTATTAAAATAAAAGCAGCATCCAGTGAAGAAGATATTTTATATTGCCGAGATGGCAATTTTATTCCGTGGATTGTGTCCTATCAATTCACCTACGCGAGATTATCCAATGGAATAATAACCACTTATGGACTGAGGTCATTGTTTAGTTCTACGATCGGAATACAAAACCGTTGGTGATATTTTTAGATTTTGTGTAATTTAACTGTAGAAACTATACTGTCTAATAGATATTATAAGTTTGTAATAAAAAATTTGTGTTTAAGCTATTAATCAAAATATTCAACCTATGCATGTGAAGGCGTAGGCATAAATTTGTAGCAAGTATAAACAATAATAATCATAATAAAAAACTTTAACTAAGACTCTTAGGCTTATACATATAAAATTAATTAAAATAGTGTATGATAAGTTTTATCTTTGTAGGGTCTTTCTATACCTCTACCAGTGTATGTGTGTCTAAAATATACTTTGTAAGCGGAGTACCGCTATATCCAGAAATAACTGAGTTAATCTGGTAAAGTGTCCAGCAACTGATCTAGATTATAAAAGCTCGTATCAAAGTTTTCACAATAGTTATGAATTCTAATAAGACAACGATAAAGGTATGATAAAAAAAACAATATTAAATCGTTTAATGATGGTTCCGTCAAAAAAATAAGGAGGAAATCATAACTTCGATTCTTATGGTAATGAATATGTGCATTCAGTGAGCAGATACTCAGGATAATCCTACGTTTAGTCATTATTATGAGAGCACTACGCGTATCAATTTAACGAACAATAGTTACTTGGTTTAAATTAATATTGACAGTTATAACCAGTTAATTGGCAGGATCAATGCAAGCGGCGTCGTTTCAAAGAGCAAATATAAATTGAAAAGCAATACAAGTTTTAATAGAGTTTATTATTAATATTTTTTAGACCTCATATAGTTTTATTCTTTTTTTTGTATAACTTATCTCTGCATAAAGTGTGAATACAGGTTATTGTAGTCAAAGTAGGTATAACAAACGGTTCTTTTAAACTTGAAATTCTACTTTAATTATTTTGACTTCACTTTCAAAGTTTTTCACCTCCGAACAGAAAAAAGGAACATGAGAAACAAAAGTGAATTTTGTGCTATGAATGTTTTGTAGACATTGAACACTTAGCTTTTTTGTCAAGTCTTAAAAACAGCAGGTAACTGTTTCAACAACATTGCATGTACTACAATAAATTTATTATAAAAATTAGGTGTTTGTATATGTTATTATGTTTACAGGAAGAACAATAATATACTTCGGAATTCATTACCTCTGAGCTTCTATTCATGTATGCTGCGTTTTCACAAAAGTCCGCATCTCAAAATGCATTTGTAGAATTGTCACTTTCACAAATTTTACATCGCTTGAGCATGATTTAAAGTTTTATGCATTATTTACTGAACCACAGAAAGATGTTATACGTATTGTTTTCGTTATAGTCTGTTACATTGAAATTATATTCGTCTTATAGTAAATAACAAGATATAAGGCCGATGTCGAGTTGGACGCGAGTGAAACACGGTTCAATTCGGTGTAGCGGTACGATAACGCAAGTGGTTTTGTAAGGCCGGCTGGGGTGACTGAGCGACCGAAGTGCGTGTCTGATGTCTCGATACTAGACACTGCACAGTCTCGACAGTCGGCAGACGCGAGACTCGGTTAGATTTAGAGCGTGGCGTTTCGCGACTGGCGTGGAGCAAACACTCCTTTAAACCATGTACTATTTCTTTACAAACCGCCTACAGATTTCGCCTGCGTCGCCTACTAGAGTAGATATACATAATAAGTGTAGGTACGTCTAAATACCCTCCTCCCACGTATTCGTCTAGCTTCATTGATACGTCCTCCTACTGTAAGTACGGGCACCTACCTATAATTTGGAATCGTTTGATATCATTAACATTTCAGACGTTAAGCGTCTTAAGTAGATTGGGCAGTTTATTCTAACTATATGCCATATTTAAGTTTTTTAGGTAATCTTCTGGGCAAGTAGAAGGCGGCAGAAGTAGTGAAGAGTAATGATCAAAGTTGGGTGTAACTGATAGTAATTAACACATTTGTTATTAGGATAAGTGACGCAAAGCAACGCATTATTTTAGGAATTCTGATGTATTTTTATGACGGTTAATAAGAGTTTAATAAAATATAAATATCTCTTGTAAGCATACAACTAAAAGATAATGTTACAATTCGCACTAGGCCAAAGCGGTGAACTATGGCCCAAAACTCCAGTAATCTTAAAGAAGATCCGTCCCCATCAGTGGGACAAGAATAAATTGACGACAATTTTATTATAAGGGTTGATCATTATAGTAATGTAATGTTAAGAAATGTTCTTTTTAAAGTATAAGTAAGTGTACCTATTAGTAAACCAACATTCAGTCTACCTGAGATCTATCTCATCTATCTGTCTCAGGATTCTATTCAAAACTGAACACAGTGACGTCATGGGCGTCATACGGCAGGGATGCACCATAATTTTAGCGATTAGTCTTAAAATTCTATATTAACAATAACGGCATGCACTAAGAAGAGCAAAATAAAAACTGTATTATAGTTTGATTACTGGTCGCTATCTCTCAGTATTTGACACGCTTAGGCCATTGTTTATTTCGATGGCTGGGTGCTGGTTTCAGAAACTTACGGGTATTTAAATGCTGTTTTTCTTTTATAGACTTAGCGTACAGTAATGTGTAGAAGTAGAGCAACGAAGCTAGGCTTCCAATAGTCAATAGACGCAGTTGGATGAAAAAGATTTTCATTCATGTTTTTATTTGTTGGAAATATGTCTAGGCAATCATTTTTTAATTTAATTTTTAAAATCATCTTTCAGCAGTTTCTGCCTACTGAAAATAATTTTCTAAAGTGTAATTTATATAAGGATTTTTTGTTTGTAATTGTAGCTTTTTTGGATTATTGTATTTGAGATTTAAGATAGTAGTAACACAGGTCATTTTTATTTCCCTTACTTCTATTAACAACTGCAGTCGTAAGAACGGTCATAAATTAACCGTATTACTACTGGTAATAAGATTGATAGAACATGTGCAATAAACCGGACGTTTCCGCTTACAGGTAATCGTATGTCTCTCATACTCTGTGTTTTCTTTACGGCTACTGCAAGTTTTTAATGTACGGTAAGTAATATTCTTAAACCCTCATGATTTAGTAAATGTAGTAAATTTGAACTAAGGATTTTAAAACTAACAAAGAACCGTTCTCTTCTTACCACAGATCATAAAAAATAATAGAAAAAATGTTAAAGTTATAATTAATTAGGCAATATTGTCTAGATTAATTTAAGTATTAAAAAGTATAAACTTGTTACTACGAACAAAAAAGATAGTATTAAATTATATTGGCGGGATAAAACGAGGTTTGGCTGCGGTGAGTGTTTAATACTCTGTGATTTTAGGCTAATAGAACAGAATCCGTGCTAAAAACATGTCACATTCGAAATTCAATTGTCATCGATTCGTTGACTTCATCTTGACAATTGTTCAATGTTGAATTGAATTGACGTTTAGTACTACAAATTTAAATCTTTTTTTATTTTTCCTTGTGCTAAGTTACAAAAGTTTTGTGCTTCGTATAATTATAACATTATACTTACAAGTATTTTGTAGAATTGTTTATATACAGTATTCATTTATATTTCCTTACTACACAGATTACAAGGACATGAGTACTGATCGCAAGAGTAAATCTTTAGTGGAAAAGGGCCGAGGTGATGTCCAAGATCCTTTTGTTTCTTCTACGGTTAATAACATTAGACCAAGATTAAACTGTATACGAGCTGAAAAACCCAGACCAACCTATCCTTATCCAAGTACTTGTACCTTTTTTCCTTTACCCTATTGAATTCAGTTCCCTATTTATTCAAGAACCTTCAAATGAAAGCCCTGTTTGTGATATTTTTTTGTGTAACATGATCACAAAGGTAGTAGAATCCTTTGTGTTTTAACTCTGGAGGCACCATTGCCACCACTATTTGTATGTTAAGTGTTAAGCTCTACTGTATTTAAGTCGGTAGTAAGGGACATACCCTTTTAAATGTAATTCCAACAAAATTTTCAGGGGTAGCAATAATATTAATTTATGTTAGTAACAAATTGCATGTATCCTATGTTAATAAATCTTGATAAGATAGGCAATGCATTTGCGCCAATGTCAATTATATTATTATTATTATTTATATTATTATTTCTCTATTGTCCCTTAGTATTATGTGGACTATATGTTAATTTGTTAGTTCTTTAATATAAAAATAAATATGATATTATACACACAGCTAATGTTTGACAATTGCTATCTTGTGTTTTTAAACTGTGCATTCTGTTTCAGATACACCTCCAGGTCTATCAACGTCGAAAGCTTTGGTGCTAGTCGTAATAATATTTGCATCATCATTATTTGCTTTAGGATTCGTGTATAGCCAATTTCCAGAACTAGAAGAGTAAGTTTTTGTTGAGGAAATTTTTTCTTGTGTCTATTTGTAAGTGATAGAAATATTAATGCCCAACGGTAGTGTTTATATCTATTCAATATTAATGTTAATTGATCGCATAAACAGATTGGTATGGTAACAACTGATAATCTTCATTAAATGATTCTATCATCACTGGAAAAATTGACGGACCCCTAGAACAAAATTGTATATGAGAAATTACCAAATCATCTTTCTTGGCAAAAGTAATCAATGCTTGTATTTTCACAAAACTTCTAAGCTTCATGCTGTAAATTGGTAATTTTTCACATACAATTTTGTTCTAGGGGCCCGTCAAAATGATGATGAGGAACATTCATCCTACTGTTCTGATATGCTGAATTCTAAGGTAGAGATATGTGTGAGGCATTCAAAATTCTCAGTAGAATATAGCACATTGTGATATTTAATCTTTACTTGTTATTTAGCATCTTGGGCCGCAGATCATAATTGATAACACTGACATATAAGCCCATATCATTCACATTTTATCCATTCACATTCTTTTTCAGACATGAAAAACAACATTTAAAGTTACCATGGGATTTAGAAGATTCTAAGCAATTGGGTCTGGTTTTAGACCGATACAAGGACAAGTATTTTCATGAAGTATTACTTGGAGTATTCTTAGTCTATATATTGTATCCTTTTTCAAAATACATAAGTATTAAAAAGGGAGATGTTTAATCTTCACTGGCACTGTTCCAGTTATAAACCAGATGAATATATCTACAATGAGATTAGATTAGATACTAAAAAAAAATATCAATAAGTATCAAAGAGTAAATTAAATGTTCTGATTGACATAAGTTAAAGCCATAGATTCTTGAGTTCTTAGCTAAGTAGATATTTTTGAATTACAATAGAAGTTGATGACAGATTTGAGCAACACAAATTTCTGTTGATTTCATTGACATTTTCTGTTTTTAATATGTATTTGTGTATACATTCATCTTGGTCTTATTTAGTAAATTAGTTTTATATAAAAATTTATCACCTTGATCATCCAAACCCTCAATTATCCGAATGATAACTTGCTTTATCTGAATGCTCAATTATTTGAACATTGGCGTGATACATGCAATAAATGAAATAGAAGCATTAGATTTTTTCTCATATATATAAATATATATATGTATGTATATATATCGTAATGTTAATATGTATTTCAAATTTTCATAATTATGTATGTACCTGTTAACTTATATGAATATTATGTGGTATGGTGTTGCTTATAATCTTGTCTGAAAAAACCCACATTTTGATTATCCAACTAGCCTTAGACCCAATTGGTTCTGATAATGGAGGATCTTCAATGTATCTTTGATAACTGCAAATATTTCTGAAGCAATATCCTTAATTAATCATCTCAGCTTACAAACATTTGCAATACCTGGATCTATTTTTCTTAGTATACTTTCAGGATTTCTATTCCCATTTTATTTAGCACTGCTTTTAGTGTGCTGTTGCTCAGCCATAGGTGCCAGTTTGTGTTTCTTCTTATCAAATTTGCTCGGAAAGAAGTTGGTTAAGAAATTCTTCCCAGAGCGTGCGGCACAATGGTCAAAAACTGTGACTAAACACCAGGATAATTTGCTTAATTATATAATATTCTTGAGAGTGACACCATTCTTGCCTAACTGGTTTATCAATATGACTGCTCCTGTGATTGGAGTTCCATTGGTACCTTTTGCTTTAGGTACTTTTATAGGTATGTGGTAATTTTTTGTTTTATAGATTGACTTATATTTATTATAATTAGCAGTGAGTGATAAAAGAAGTCTGAAAGAATAATTTTCAATTATTCTATATTGCAAATATGCATATTTAATTAAACTATTTATTTTTCATTCATTATATGAGAGAAAAATTAAAATGAGATAAAAATAATACAATAAATATGTATGTGGCCAAATTATTCATCCACATGTTTATATTTTATTGACAATGTTTAAATTATTTTCAGGTGTGGCTCCACCTTCATTTGTTGCAATACAAGCAGGTCAAACATTGCACACCCTTACTTCAACAAGTGACGCATGGTCGTGGACTTCAATAACAGTATTAAGTGTGTTTGCACTTGTATCACTCGTGCCAGTTTTGCTTAAGCAAAAATTAAAAGAAAAGTTTGAATAGGGATTTTAGTCAATATTAGTTTAATTTATATGGGTCAATAGATATTAATATTGTATTAAACATTCCATTGGTGGGATTAACTTGAATTGTAGATTGTGTACCATTTATCACTAACAATATGAACCAATATGTGCAATGAAGGTAGTATTGCCATTCGAGGATTGAACTACTGGTCTCCAATACCACCAATTATACCATACTGAAACAGAAATGAAAAATGGATTGTTTTTAGTTCTTTCAAGTGCTTCCATGATCTGTGTACAATAGACATAATATTAGATGCAGCTTGAACCTGCAAGCTAGCTGTGGAATTAGTGAATTTTTATTTCATTTATTTATGAATGACAAATGTAAAGATTGTTTAATTTTGGATATTTTATGTTGAATAAATACTTACATAAATGTGACTCTTTTAATTCAACCTGCAAAGATTTGCACTGATGTTTACATTCCTCTGCTGGCCTCAGTTGTACAGTTCTAGCTCCACTGAGCGATAGAAGGAAAGAATAATTGCATTCTGTATCAGGTACTTGGAATGAATTCTGGCTTGAATCAATAATAATAAATCTTTCTGTACTCTGCCCAAATTTAGGTACGACCTTAGGTCTAGGAATTACCTGACGAAGAATCCTTGCTATGTTAAAGTTAGTAAATTTCCTGTAACAATATTAATACATTAGGGAAAGATATGCAGTAGTGGTAATTCTTTAATAAGATTTAATCTTACCAAATATATAGATTTTTGTCTTCTATGTGTGAGTTTTCAAATAGATCCTTTGGGGTTGTATGAAATTTGTTGTTAGTTAAAATTTTTTGTGCATCACTGTCAAAAACTTGTTTATTTTGCAGGTATATCTTTCTTAAAATATCCACATTAATTACACTTTGCTCTGTCTGAAATTTATGCAAGACATATGTTGAATCCTATTTTATTAACAGTTCATTAAAAATGGTTAAAAGTGAATATTTCGCTATGATAGAATGGTTGAAACTTGGTCTCTCATTCGAGAGACCGAGGTTCAAATCTAAGGCGTACCACTGATTTTATAAAGGTGTTCTCAAAGGTCTAATAATTCACATTCGGCCAATGTGGTGGACTATGATCTGAAACTCTCTCAATAAGAAAGAAGGCCTGCGCCCAGCAGTGGGACAATAATGGGTTGATGTCAGATGATAGATAGGTTAAAAGTAAAATACCTCATATATAAATGGTGCACTTTGTTGTTGGTTAACAGGCTGTGGATTATGTACTTGTCTGACATTGTTAATGCTACTACATGGCCAGCAATCCATATCCACTACGGTGAAGAACGGATTTTGTATCAGACATGGTTCTTGATATAATTCTGCAAAACATTAATTTTGAATATTCTGTTTTCAAAAAACTTATTTGTCCTTACGTTTGATTATTTATACAATTACTAACCTGTTAGAGCTGGGAAAAGGGAAATGAAAGGGATTGATATTTTCCTAATCAGACGTAGTCCTGGGTATATATATTCTTGAAGATTACATATTAAATAACTATAAATAGGCCTATAGTTATATGCCACATAAGAAACTGTTATGATAATTAACACTATAGAACAGTATTTCATATAATGCCACCGCTGATTTCTTTCTACACTAACGTTATGCGATCTTAATGACTCAAAATATATTTTTTTGAATTCATCTTCACTGATACCGGCGTCTATGCTTTCTTTTTTTAACAATTTAATTGATTGTGAATACCTCTGCAATACCTCTTGATTAGACATTGGAATGTTTTAAGTTAACTGTAATACTTAATTTATTTTTTATTATAGGTCAGGTAGCACTTCATTCTATAGTTTTAAATTTCAAAGGATTAAATATTTTGATAAGACGAGTGATAATACAAAATACAATAATACAAAATTAATTTAAAATTTTATCAGGCACTAAATAACAAATGTCAATTGTCAAATTGTCATACGCCAAAATGCCAACCAATCAAAAATTCCTCCAACCATAGCCAATTATCGATATCGTCAACTGTCAACTGTTTTTAATTAATGTAACACATCCAATAATGTTTTTATTTTTTCCTTGGTTTATAATTATTAGCATATATATATTACCATTAACTGTTTGAGGTATTTTGTATCCGTTTTTCCCGTGTCATGAAAGTACGAGTCCTATGTTATTAATAGATGCGTTTTTATATGTAACGGGTACTCAGGATATACGATTTTTGTATTTCTTTTCGTCGTTATTAAGACTCAGATGGATTTAATCATCGGCAGCGACGAGGAACCCAGTGGCGTAGCTTGCTTTGTATCAGAATTAAGCACGAGAAGCATGAGTGTGACATTGTCTATAACATTTTATAAATTTTAGCTTACGCACGCTAGGGGTCTCTGTAGCTCGAGGGTCCCGTACATTGATACGGCGGTAGCTACTCTCCTGGAGAAACCGTTGACGAGCACTAGTGGTAGATTAACCTGTGTACACTACAGTTACCTCGTTCGTTTTTTTTATTAAATTCCATATCACGATACAAAATACTTACTTGTATCCTTACGTACTTATCAAACTTTGCACTATTTGTGATTTTCACTTGAGAGTCCAGTGTTCAATTTACATAATTGTATTAAAATGTATCAATTTCGCGACAAAATTAGTCTAAAATCAAAATATATAGATGCTTTATTTACTTTCTCCTCAAATGCACTTCCGATTCCCTTTATTTTTAATGGTCCTTAAAAACAAATAAATGCTTTCAGTATTGAAACCAAACAGTGAAACCAACAGTCCGATATAAAGACGTCAGCTTATTCTATAAAAATTACCTATGTTTATCTACTCCATTGCCGGATTTAGGTAAAGGTGTTTGCTCATGTTCATGGGTGACCTTCTATGGTGCTGCATTTTTGTATTAGATTGAAGTAGCAAACGAGCATGTATTCCACCTGATGGTAAGTGGTCACTGTCGCCCATAAAAATCTGTAAGCAACTTCCTGTAGAACAGGGGTTCTGATTGATCACAGGTGCGTTACTACTCCTGAGGACTAAGATTTCCTCATATATACGTGAGCCGGCAATCACAATCTTCCACCAAAACGCAAGAAATGCTTCACGCTTGAAAGAGGTTCTATAGGTTCTTCCTGGAGAACTACACTGGTTCTATCACTTTCAGAAAAATACAGCCTTTTCAAGGTACTATAGACGGACTGCCAATGCTTGGGATCATTAGGATTCCTATTGAGATGATACATGTTTGACAGTTTTGCGTTTTAAAGGCGGATGATGTGTTTTAGACGTACCAATAGATACTGTTAAATATACTCGTATGTCAGAAAATATAGAAACGACGCGTTAGATGTATCAGAGGAAAAGGTTTGAAAAATAATTGAAGCTAGGTAAATTTGTATCGTAAATTTCATAAATTAGGCACCTGTCCAAGTTGAGACCAGTCGGTGTTATGTATAAAATCAGATCATTTTCACGAATATTTGTTGAAAGAATCCGAAGAATTGTCCTAATGAAATGGATACTGCTCGTTTGCTGTATAAAAGTAGGTAATCGTAGTGCCTGTCTTGTATACGGAAGGAACTCTACCATTTCTATAATTCGATTCGCTTGGCTGTTATAAATATTTTCTTATCAGATTAACGGTGTAATAGAAGAATAAGTATGTTTCTAGGCGAACAATTAGAACTCAAATCATTAGAAGTAGGTATTATTAAGACGCAGTCATGTCACGTCGTTGGTGTAATAACCACGTGTGATAATAGGTATTTTACATGTTCACTTGAAGTAAATAATAATTTTATAACTTTTACAAAGCTAATCTAAATTATTATAAAACAGATTTAATAGTGATTTAAGACGAAAATTGTGATTAATTTTGTATGACACAGGTCCATAAGTATTTTTATTTCTTATTTCAGTTCCGTAAGAATTCACCAAACACTTAAAATACCAGAAAAATAATAAACATGATAAGATAAGACAGCAGTTGTGTTGGGGCCTTTCGATAACACTGTTGATTCATGACGAAGTAGTCTCGTCAATAAGACAATAATGCTCTCTCGTGTTTGCTAGATTTTCATAATAGTGATACTGATATGATCGTCAACGCGTCGAGTGACAAGTTTTACGGCTAACTCCATGTGAAAATCTATTTGAAAATGGGAAATATATCTACATAAAGAAAACTAATGGACATAGATGACAGAGGGCAAAGCGCGACATGGCGCTGGAGTTTGCTATTTTCCGTCGTGTTTCTAAACGTATGTATTATACCTGTAGTTTAGTGTTTAACCACATTATTGCGCACTATATTTGTATGCGTTTTACATTACACGAGGAAGCAGTTGCCTTCATTAATGTTCTAGGTGATTCTAATGCAAGTTAGGATCAAACAGCCGATTAGAAATATGCAGCGGAATTAGTAAATTCTACTGTAAGTCTACTAAACTAAAAAAACGTATAATTTCTTTTATTTATCATTGCATTATAGAGAGTAACTCTTGTCTTCAGACTATCTACAAACGTTTAGTGCTATTGTGTTTAATGTATACTTCGTACCTATATATTTTTCTTATCTTACGTTGTGATATCAGACCCTTTCATAATTGCGTCAATTAAGGCTTATTCGCACTGCTCTAGTATTTTAGCCCAGTAGACAGTAACTAAGTACTTAGTTAATATACTCGCTATTACGCAAAAATCGTTCATATTTTACCAAAGTATAGTTTACAAGTGGCTTGTATTTTGGAAGATAAACAGTACCTACACAATATAAATATAATGCTATAGAGTTAATAAGATGATTATTTTTATGGTTTTGTATTGATTATTATTTTAGAAGAGGCGTATAAAGAAATTTGTATGATAAGGAAAAAGTAGGTAATGGATACATAAATGGGTCGGAGCTATGACTGAAGGAACTATCATCAGATCGTATAATGCTTGTTCCTTCAGGAACAAGCATTATATGATCTCTTTTGAGGTTTAAAAAAAACAAACTTTAAACTTCTTATTTCGCATAAGCGAAGTGTTATTTTTCATTAAATTAATGTACTAAACTAATATGACAGACATGTTTAGCCTGTGAGTCAGTGAATAAATGTGGAAGGAGCAATTTACGTACTAAACTATTTTGTTGGCGTTCAGACATGTTTAGTTAACAACTTACTTAGCTACTCGATTAAAATACTGGCGTAGTCTGAACTAGGCTTAAGCATAGGTATAACTTGCATGACTATCACCATATCTAAATAAGGGTGTACCTAAAACACGTAAACATGCCAGTATGACTAGTCTCTTTGTTTGGCTAAATGGATATTTAATTAAGCGTATTTAATGCAACTAAACAGGTCCCTACATATATTTAATATCTATGATCATTTCATAGACAAAGTCACTGTATTTTTTTATATAATATCAAAGTAGTAAATAAGAAGAGGTACAGTTAATGGAAAGATTCTCCCCATGTAAGATTGGAGTCCCACTCGGGGTTGGTCACTGTTGCAGTATGCAATTGTTATACCTGAGGACTAAATTCGAATGCCTTGCGTACCTAAGTGTATCTTCTGTAGCAATCTTAAACCAAAACACGCCAAGCTATCGCATGTAGAAGAAGGCGGTGGTGCTCACGGAGGGAAACCGTGACAGGTTCTACTTTATTTTTATTTTAGATTAATGTTTATTTAATTATACTTACCTATTGCTGGCTATTCAAGGTGACGCATATATATTATTTATATATATTATTCTTTTATTGCATACTATTTTAAATATCTAAACATAATGAATGAAAAAAGAAACCTTTAATAGGTACTTAATAAGTACCTACCTAAGACAAGGGAGTGCGAAACTGTTGCTAATTACTCTATTTTCAGTGATTTTCGAAGAATTCTTCAGTTCGATTTGGGACCTTCGGACATTTATTCTTAGAACGACTTAAGCGAACATCTCTTCTGAGCTCGGATGCAGATGTATAATGACCCTAACAGCTAGTTTAATTTAAAAATATAATATTACTAATGTTAATTTAGGTTTTAATATTAAATAACAACTACGTATTTCTTTAGTCGTGACATTCATTAGATTGTCCGCAGAGCAAATGAACAATAGTTACAAATATAAAAATTACAATATCCGTTTGTATTTTGAACACTTCCTTTTACAACTTACAAGCTAATTAAATCACGTGCTAACCTTTCGTACACGTATTGATAAAATATTATGCATTATATCCAGCCTTCAACGATTGATAGGAGATAAAATAATTCCGATAACTACAAATACACACATATGTTACATATGTGAATACTTACATCATGATGTCTAGTGATGCTGTAACAGAACATGAGATATCTTTTTAGCTAACAATATATGTAAAGTAGGTAATTGATATAAAATAAAAATACGCCGCTGTACCTATAGACTTCATTTGTATGAATTTATTGTGTACGGCCAGTCTCGGATCTAGGGGGAAACGGGCCTATGCCCCGGGCGGAAAATTTAGAGGGCGGAAATCCAAACTTTGGAAACGAATGCATAACTCGTCAAATTTAACACTGACAATTGGGATTGTTAATTTTTCATTTCTGTCCGTAGTTATTAGAAATCTAGGCACGAAAACTTTAAAATTTACATCAACTAGTAGACATTTGATGCCTGAAATGATGGGAATGGTAAAAAAACGGGTGGGGGCTGCAAAAAAAGTTAAGATCCGTGGCTGTGTACGGCTATTTACATTTAATATGTAGGCTAGTGTATGGACTTTTACAAAAATTAAGTCGTAAACGAGCATGCTGTGTACCTGATGGTAAGTCGTTACTGCCACTGACGAATATATACTATAACATATAAGAAACTTCATACAGAACAGGGATTCTATTGGTAATTAATCGCAGATGAGTTGCCACTTCTGAGGACTAAAATGGTCGCCTCATATGAAAGTGAACGGACAACTTCTCTTCCACCAAAACGCAAGAATTAATTCTAGCGTAAAGTAGTTACGCTAGAATTAACACCTGACACTAGTATTAAAGAGAACTACTTTTCCATCTAAGCTATAGACGTGTGTATTCGGTAGAGACTTGATTGTCCACAGAGGATACTTTTCGACGATTTAGATTTTAAATTGTTGATTTCAGATCTGCCTGCCGAACCTGGTACTGTCATATGGCGCGTTTTGGGTCCAACTATCGCATCTCGAAGTTCCTTTGTGGCTGGGCTTACTAACTCCGTCTATCTTCATTTTTACATTCAGCCTAACACGTAAGAAACTTAAAAATAGTCGCATCAATAAATGTAACTGTTTCTTAATATATATTTTTAAATCTATGTTGGATATATTTGATGATTAAATGCCTTTTACATTTGTAATTTTCAGAATGTTGGTTTCGGGATGCAGCCGATTCCTGGGGCGGTTCTATCGGCTATCGAGTCATGGCAGGCCTTGGCTTGGCCATGGTGGTGGCTAGCCTTTTGGTGTGTGCGTTCTCACCTTATAAATTGCTACCATTTATATATGGTGTGCTCGGAGGTAATACTAAAATATTTTATCATAAATTTTATGTGTTGTCTTGTATATTACTTATGCAATATTAATACCGTATTTTTATTTAATTTTTTTCAGGATTGGGTTCATCTCTCATATCCGCTCAGGTTGATGCGGTAGTATTCGAAACATATGATTCTCGATTGGGAATAATTCGAGGAATATGTTCTGCCGGTCAAGCGTTCGGTATATCCTTATTTCCGCACCTTATATCTATTTTGATAGAATATTTCGGATTTTCGTTTGCACATATAGTATTAGCCGGTATAATGTTGCAAGCTATGCCTGCTATCCTGCTGTTAAAGGTAGACGAGAGTCATAGACGTCCGGTTTCCTTTTCTAGATACAAAGACACATCAGAGACATACATGGTATACAGGAACGATGCAATGGACAATTATTATTCAACAGAATTACAACTTCACGACATGGGTAAAAAATGTTGGAAAAGTCCATCAGACGATAACTTACACCGGGAAGAAGGTTTGGACGATGAAGAAAATGATACAGGGACCATCACTCCACCGCCTAGCCCTGAAGAAAAGAGAAGAAATATATTTGGTGTGGATATTTTACCTGAAATACCGGAAGAGAGCGAAGAGAGTGATATAGAGGAAAAAAATATAGATGAAAATAATGTAAATAAAAATAAAGTGCGGTTAGACGTGGCTATCAAAAGACTGAGTGTTATAGGTGACAATTTTGATGAGTATATTTCGAAACAAATTAGAAAAGATTCCCATGGCGATAACGATACTAGCAACTACCGAGAAGTTGAAGTAACATACGATCACATATCACCACAAACAGATATCCAAACTGAAAAATTAATGGATTCGTTCAGTTTTCGTTGTCATTCTACTTACGTCAACATTAGGCGAAAACTGTGTATGCCATCGTACAGAATTTATAGAATAAGACGGAGAGCATTATATTTTATGTACAATATAAATGATACGTTTATTAAACCATTAACAAGATCACTGACATGTTGGGAATTTTATCCGGCATTGTTGTTGAGTTTTTCAAAACTAACCTTGTCTGCAGTATTTTTGACACTGATTCCCATGATAGCTTTAGAGGTGCGACCGAAAATTTCATTATTTGAAACTAATTTCTTAATGTCGCTACATGGCTTTACATGGATATGTTTTCTACTGTGCACTCCGTGGTTGGCACAAACTCCGAAGAGGAATTTCAAATACGTGGCAGTTCTGGGTCATATCATATCAATAGCAGCATGTGTTGGTGGGTTTTCATTTATTTATTAATCGAAGTACCAAAATGCAACAGATTGGAACAGAGGTCAATACCGCTTATGGCATAGATATCTGTAATAAACGTAAAAAAATGAGTCTACCCAGAGGTCGGTTATAGAAGCGTTGTTACCCCTGAGGTCTAAATTGTATTGATTTGTGTAAGTATTATTGGCCAGTGATATTAATCAAGCTTGCAGACACAATTGTTGTTACAAGGCACAAATATACATAAGACGATCGTGGTGCACTGAGATGAGTTCCATAGCCTTATTTAAAATATATGTTCTGCTCCTAACCTGCTCATAAGTTTATTTATTATTTTGTTTAATATCTATATTTATAGAGAGTAACATATTTCTGTACCCCATTTTTCAGTGTTAGGGGAAGCCAACAATCACGATTTGCTTACAATTGGATGCGTTGTGGCTGGACTTGGTTACGGTGCAGTCTCCTCGTGTTGCGAGACCGCTGTACAAGACTTCATTGGCGCAAGGAAGTGGTCAAAAATTCACAGTCCACTCGAAATACTGTCATCGGCCTTATTAGTTCTATTCGTTACGGGGCTATCTTTTTTCTTAACGCAAGAAGCCGAGCTTCAAGATTTAATGTTAATTTTAGGGGTAAGCCTGTCAATGGTAACTATAGTGTGGATTATAATTGCTGCTGTATCCATTTATACAACTAAAGTGAGATCTCTTAGACTCGGTAGAAACTGGTTACTCTAAGTTTCATTTGTTACTTTTACTGTACATTTTCAAATTAATTCTCATTTATTGGTAGGGTTAATGCATTTAGATACATTTTAGTATAGTACACTTGTGTTAGTTACGCTAACTTATAATTTTTAACCGTGCTACATTTTTGATTGTGATATTGTTACTACTTTACCGAATAGGTAAGATAATGTATTTATTGTTGAACAATTACGTTATAAATTAAATTTTATTTTTATAAACAAGTAAAGCATTATTTATTTTAAAGTCATATTGCTTATTGTACCTGGTATTTTTTTTAAGGTTTTTTTAAATATATTTATAAAGGTTCATTTTAAAGCATTAGTTGAGATACATTTCATCCATTAATGCCTGCGTGCCTCTATCTTCTCGATCTCAGGTAAATATTAAAGTAAGATTATGCGGGGTATTGTACTGAACTCTTAATCACATTTGCAACACGTTTGAAGACAATCCGACGATGTTATCTCTTATCCCAGGGTTTCTCAAAGTGGGGTACGCGTACTC
>DWLI01000978.1:0-17540 GCA_018249915.1 Cecropterus dorantes dorantes | reverse complement strand
GATGTCTACAATACTAGCAGATACTCCATTGTTTGAACAACATTATTTTCTGGCCATATAAAAAAAAAAATAGGTGTGCTACGCGGTTTCACCCACTAAAAAAACTAACATATTATTATTACATTTGGCGCACATATTTGGAGATTTTCGGACGAAAAAAAACCTTGATTCGGATTAACCCTAATGTGGTTATACAATGCATGTGTAAATAGGATTTTAAAAATAAAACAACCAATTTTACACAATCTTCACTTTATTCTTTGACTGGGTATATTCATTAAATTTATAAATAAGTTACAATCTCTACCGTAACATTTATTTAAGTAATATATAACTATATCTATGTATGCACAATATGACAAAGAATAATGAATGGTGACATGATCCGTAATTGAGAGCTTTATGGAAAATTTCTAAGGATGAAGTAAGTAGTTGTAACTGCATATATAACTGTAAGATTAGATTGGATATAATTAAAGTTATGCTTAGTTTAAATACTCGAAATATTAAACTACTTACACAGAAGTGAAATTGAAATACTATAATAGTTCGAATCATAAACGTATGAATGTATAAAATTTATTCATTGGAATGTACTACTAACAACAAAACGTCAATACTGCGAATATTATATACGATAAAGTATGAAATAAATGTAGTCGCAATATTATCGAAGATATACGTTGAAGCACGTACGCATGTTAGTATGTAGTTAGATTCCGTAAAACATCGGTATGGTGTGAGTTATACAAGAGCAGGGCTAAGCGGTAGTTGCCAGGGTCCGTTCACTTGCGGAAGCAGGAGATGGGGTTGAAGTAGCACTGCCTGAAGCGGACTTGCCGCTTGTCCGCGCGCCACGGCCTCGCGAGGCGGCCGTCCAGCGTACGCAGCCCCCAGCCGCGGGGCTCGGCTTGAGGCCACGAGCGGCTCACGCGACCACTCATTCCCAGCCTGAAATCAAAGGCGTATCGTCGCTTATATACAGTTTTTTGTCTCTCCTCAAAAGTTACCAAATATCACTTACGCGGTATTGTTAATGAGCGACGGTATGAAATAGATGACTTATAAGAACGTTCTACGATTCAATGGATTGACGATCTTAGGGGTTAAGTGAGAATGGCTCTATGATAGAGACACCAAGTTTTTTTTCAGTATATGTGTTTCCTCATATGCTTATATTAGGAATCGTTCTCTAAAGTGAAGGGCTTTTTACACAACTAGACTTTAGGGCGCACTAAAGAGGACTTCAAAGACAGTACACGCCATCGTAATTAATTATTACATTCTACATAATATCTATAAACTCTTTTATAATCGAATCAGCAATAATGACGAAAGAATTATTACTATAAACTCTTTTATAAACGAATTAGCAATAATGACGAAAAAAATATTCGATACAAAGGTCCAAGAAGAGGATTTATACCTATGTGGGACTTTCTGAGAATCTTTTTGAAAGGCGTTGTGTGAAAGTAGCTTCTTAATGTTACACTGAAGATTGCCTATCAACTTAAATTACTTCTCAAATGACAAAAGACCGTGTATTTTAGGGTGATACAAATTCTAACGAAATTGTAAATAACATTTTGCTGTAGAGAAGAAAAACAGCCGAGACTACGACAAATAGAGTCCATGTTTACCTTCACCCAATGAAGTTACGACATAAGTGAAATTCCACGTACCACATTTAAAACTAAAGTCGAGTCAGGAATTTGCAATTAAATTATTACAGTAAAATAAAACGTTCAACCCTTACACGGTAAGTTATTCACGAACTTTATATTTACTTTAATTACCTTCTATTTATTAAATGGCTATACTCGTATGCGCTTGAAATTAATTGAGCGCAGCGTTATGCAAACAAGTCGTTCTCAGAAATAAGTTGTATGGAAATGCAGATTGAATAGTAGTTTTTCAAGGGGCGAACCGCTTTGTTTACTGCGATAGGTAATTAATTTTACTTACCTCAATGATTTAAAACTGTAGTATTAAGCGCTACTGTGTTCTGGTTTGAAGTTTGTTAAGAGGATAGTTATACGAGGCATTCAATAATAATCCTCAAAGGTAGGAATTATCTAAGGCCGACTGAAGATAGGTCGTAATCTTGTTCCGGGTTGATTAGTTTATGAATCTTTCCTTTTTGCTTCTACTGTCATAAAAAACGAAGTTATAGTACATACTGTGATGGACTTCAGATATCTGTCTTACATAAAGTTGCTTATAGATGTGTATGGACGGCAGTAACCACTTACTATGAGGTGAAGTGCATGATCGCTTGCATCTTTAATTAAAAAAAAAAAAAAAATTTTTTTGTCTGTCTGTCTGTCTATTCTGTGTATATATACACAAATCAATAAAATCAAGTCCTCTTAATTAGCTTTCAGTACACAAAAACACTTAAACTGCACTTTCGAAACCGTTCAAAAGGATTAGGATATTATGTTATGTTTATGTTATGTTATGGTGCAATTCACATGCAACAAATTATGTATTAGTTGTATTCAGGTGTTGGAGCAAAAGTATGTTGACATATTAGATTGCTTTCAGTTAATATTTACTTAACAAAACCGTTGGTAAATCAATAATCAATCAATATTCAATAAATTAGTCATAGTATAAATTTATTAATTAATTCTAAGTATCACATTTATTTTATAATGATTCGAATTTCAAGTTAAAAGTAATAAATTAATACTAACTCCAATGTTAATTAATCCTACAGGTATGGCTAGACTAGATAATCCTGGCCTTCGCATTAGCCAAAGGCCGCGGTGACACTGACAATAGCCTGGGGATATACTACTCGCTCTTCATTAAGAAATGCAAACTAGACTAGGAGTCTACTATTTTAAACATTACTTAGTTTTAATTACTTTGTAGCTGTCACCCGTAGAGATGGCAACCAAACAGGCTCGAATTAAAAGCCTTCTGGTATTACATCTGACAAATAGATCTCATTCAAACTCATATTTGACTTTGGAATATTCTTTCGATATAAGGACCATTTGTAACAGAGACGTGAATGAAGTTCGATTTAGATAAATAGGATTAAAATATATGACAAGTACAACAACTCCCACACTTATTTCTAACGTGGAGAAGTTCTTGCGTTTCAGTAGTAGAGTGTGGAGAGTATATGAGGCGACTACTTAATCTTCGAGACTAGCAACACATCTGTGATCGACAGACTTTAGAATTACCTAAAGTTGCTTATATGTATATGTATGGGCGGCAGTAACCAGTTACCATCAGATGAAGTGAAAAATCCTCCTCTTCTGTATGTCTACACAAATCAATATAATCAAAAGCTCTTAATTAGCTTTCAGCACACAACCACAATTAACGCACTTCCGAGACCATTCAAAAGGATATTGTTTAGTCTACGAAGTTCGCTACCTAATTAATGGTTTAAATGGAAGTTTTCCGAATACTTAAATTGTTTTTTGTACAAAACACGTACAAAACAGTTTGTTTTATTTTATTACTCTCGTTATGCTGCGAAACCCCTTTTAACTTAAATTTACTATAATAAACGACTGTTTAGACACAGTCGGGTATGCCTTTTGTGTATTTTCTTTTGTACTAAAGTACAAAGGTAAGAGCAAAAATTAAACAGACGACAATGCAAAGGAATGGTTATTTCGTTCTAAAACAAACACCAATAAAGCAGCTATTTCAACATTAATATATTTTTCTGATACAATTGAGGTAGCCAGGAAGTCGATTGATAAAATGTTTATACTAAATCTAGTGCCTATTTTCAAGATTAGGTTTGTTTAAAATCAAACGAATACTTAAATCCTTTGATAATCATATATTATAACAGACATTACCCATACAATAGGAATTGAAACGAAATGTCTTTATTTTGTATTGGCCTACGGGGACACTTACAAATTATCAGGTGCCTACAACATTTTTGAAGCTAAAAGTTCTTTAAGCGCGTTAACCATTATTTGGATAAACAATAATCATGGATCTGGCGTCATCGTCACTGAACGCTTTACATGAGCTATATAAGTATGTATGTATATATGTACATAAATGTACCTTAGTTAATACGTTTACAATGGTCTTTATTTCGCTAATGAAGCGCGGTACGTATCACAGAATGTACCACGAGTATGTTTCAACACTTTCCTTTCAGAGCTTATCCGGGAAAAGCGGGCCGTAGTAAACCGTTACGCATTCTGTTAATTCCAGCATACAGCCACTCACAGGGCAAGTTAAGCAGCTTAATTAACTGTTCGCGTTTACAGACTTACCACAGCGTCCTACCCATCAACGGATAGACTAACAAGGCGAATAAATGAGCCAAAAATGCTGTATTTAACTCTTAATTAAGCCTTATTTTTAAGAATGAAGTTACAATGCAGCCCATCTGATGGAAAGTGGTCATTGACGCCCATGAACATCTGAAAGCAACTTTATTTAGAACAGAGTTTCTATCTAAAGTCAATTACATTGCGTTGCTACTCCAGCGGACTAAGATGGTCACCTTATATGAAAGTGAGCTGAAATTTATGAAAGTTTGGCACTATGGGATGAATGTAGTGAAGTGCATGTCAAATATTATTATTTAAAAAAACAAAAATACTAGAAAATACTAGATATTAATTACATTAAAGTGAAACTGATACTTTGAATATGTAAAACGATGTACAAATATATTTTAAATTCTGCCGAAAAGAAACGTATTCCATTCAGGGTTATTGATCTTATTATGTTTTAATATAACCTAAATAATATTCGTATAAACATTAAGCGTTAAAAACATTTAGTATAAAATATTAAATATAAAACTACCATAAAATACATCCATTATCCTTAAATAACAGAAATGAACCGTTTATTGTTACCGGTAATGAATTGGTTAAAAGTATTAGATAACACGGCAGTTTTCAGAATATGTAAGGTGAAGAAGCCAATAAATTTCCATTTAGTTTTGTGAAAGATAACCGGTAAAATAAAATCACGTAGGTGGTAGCTGTATCGCTTAAATTAGTGTAGCCTTTCAAGAAAGAACCTTTTCGTTCATTCACTTCTCTCAGTTTATCACATTAATGTCAGTAATGAATAAGTTATTTTTCAGAATCAGGACTTCAGCGCATTGTTCCGCCCACGTCCTTATTTGTATAACGTTTTTAGTTATCAAAAGATTTTTTTTTGATACTGAAAGTACCGTAGTTTTGGTTACCTTATATCGTTAACTTTTACAGAAAATATTTCGCCCTGTATAAAATAAATATAGTAGTAAAAGAATTTAGTTAGAATGAATCTAGTCTATTGTATTTTAGTATTTACCTGTCATCAGCGTCCAGTTGCAGGATCAGTTTGCGAAGGGTGGCTGTGTCAATGGAGTCCCACGGCACCGACATGTCGCCGTCGGAATCCTGTCGCGCCACCAGTGCGTTCTCTGACTGCTCATCTTCTGCCTGCTTCAACATGACTGACTTTAATAGTCATTAAAACTAAAAATAGACAAGCTGGCAAAAAGTCTTTCATTGATAATGAAATCAATGAAAGACCTTCTGATAGCTTATCTATGTCTATGGTGGCATGCTTTTAGGAGCCAATCAGCTTAAAGTTTAAGCCAATAGTCGGTAATCCTCTGTCGTATGCTGCCGCGAGTTTACGGATATTGATTTTTTTTAAAAATATGTTATTAAAATAGTGCAGGCTCTATTTTTAACATATTTAAAATTTTTAATTATACGTCTACAACATAATTATTCATTGTAAGTTATTGATGAAGCAGCATGAATAAAGTACCATAGTGAGTGACAATTACCTTACCAACATTCGCTTAAAGCGTCAGTCCAATTTTAAAACGAATTTCAGAATATTTCGTTACAATTTGCTCCAAATTTCGTAGTCTTATAAGATCGTACATTCAAATTTGTTTTTAACTTTTAACGCTGACCTTTGCAGCACGAAACGAAATACGCTCTGGTTATTAAGAAGACGCGTCGAGCGAAAAATTCAGATAGAAACGTGACATTCCAATCACACGGGTCGAGCGGATTTAGCCACGGCAAAACTGTATATAGTAGAGAGCTTGCTTCATTTAAACGTTCTTGATGAAGTTAGCGGGATGAATAAACCGGGTTAAAAAATCTATGTTTCAAAGGACATTTTAATAATAAACAAAAGTCAATGAAAAAGTTTAAAAAGTTAAAATATTAGGTTGAACGCCGCGATCAGAATGACCTTACAAAGTTTGGGTACATCTCATCAAGTTCTTAGTCTCGGCTGACTTACACATAATTGGACTGTCATAGGCCCCGAGAGTAGCAACGCATCTGCTGTAGGATTTAAGTAAGCCCCGCTACTTTAAGGAATTAATTAAAGATGTCCATGAACAACACTGATCGCTTACCATCAGGTGGACTGCATGCTCGTTTAGGTAAGGTGGCGTTCATATTGTAAGGTCAAACTACTTATATAGGGCGCTCCGTCTGATGTGAGTATCTGAATGGATCGTAAAGACTTTTTATTTGTTACTTGAACAATATGTAGTGCTACTATAAATAATATGTAATTTCCTCAAACACCTGCTCAAAAATTCGTTTTGAGTTCTCGTTGTATCACTTTTCAGGGATAAGGACGCACCTGTGATCGACTTGCAAGTATTATTCCACTCTATACAACCAACTAGCTGTTGCCTCATCGGGCTCTACCCAGGTGAGCGGCTAGGGGTGGGTCTAAGAACTCATTCTTAGTGTGCGTCCGCATCGTAGAAAACAAGTATTGATCTAATTTCGTGTCTCCATCCGTAGATTTTTGGACACTAAGATGATTAGTCCTCAATAAATACTTGAATAAACCTTTAGCTTTCTTATGTAGTATAATATACAAAGGTTTGATTCTTATTTATTTAAAATATTTTACTAACAAGGAAAACACTAACCAATCAATACAGAAACAGGACATTATAAAGCACAAAAACAAGTGTTACCGTAAATACAGGTGCAAACAACAAGTTTTGATAAAGTGATCAAACATACATAACTTTCTAGTATATGGTGTAAAGATCATTTAATATCAAATATTAATTATTAGACAGCATACCCATCTAATTATTACTACCATGAAAAATGAGTACCGTATGATCTTTACTGCAAGAGGGTACTCCATTACTCAGTTTAGTTGTTCTAGTTAGTTTAATGTGCTGTGCATTGAACATGAGACTACACGTAATGACATCTATTAATCATACAACAATTTAATGACCAGTTAACATTGCAGGTTAGTTAATTAAATTGGATATAATCATATAGTGTAGTGATAAAGTGAAATATTAATGGCAATAAGTATATATTTAGTGTGAAGCATAGCCGTAACCAAGGTTTTGGGAAATCCGTAAGTAGAGATTGCGGCTCTGTGACCTTAATGGTGGGAATGGGAATTGGTGGCCAGGTGTAGATTTTCATGCGCCGCCATTACATCAACTTGGTCCCATATACGTTTGCAGGTCTAATTTTTAAATTGAAATGATGGCCGCTTGTTACTTATATCCATAAAAAAACATAAAAAATACCATTGGTGCTGCGACGACGGTCATCAAGAGGAGGGCAAAGGTGCCCATGGCGATCAGGATGTTGTTGTTGTAGGCTGCTGCGCTCATCTTCATGGCTTTGACTAAAACAAAACATGAAGTTAGTATAGAACACTATCACTACTATATACCTACTATGATTATATACATATACTATGACTAAGTCTAAATTTTTTGCACATCTGATTTAATAATAAAACAATGTTAAAGAATGCGACCTCTTGGTTAAAAAGCGTCTTAAGTCTTCAGCGCCAAAAGCAAGTTATACATTATTTAAAAAAAAATAGGAGGTGCATACGTTCCCAGAATTCAATCAAAAAGAGACAGTGTTCTTTTACACAAACTGCTACCAAAGCATAAAATAAAACATATCCTTTTATTTTGACTAAAAGAAATGTCCAAACATGGATTTCGCTAAAGTGAAAATTATTTAATGCAAGTTGAAGCTCATTGACATGCTTGACGGCAAACGCCACTAATTTTAGTTTTTCATGTTTATTGCATTTCATGTTTTTCTTTCGTTTCTAAAAATTGTACTTATTTCTGCCTTCAATTTTATGCTTTAAATATGCATTAAATTTAATCCTGCTATGTTCATGTTATATAAAAATTTGTCTCATCATTGTCAACTTATTTCAGAATTAGTAGCTCACATTAAATTACAGTATTGGATTTGTAAATTTTACATTATTTCGAGAAAATATATTGCATTACAAGAACATTTGAAGTACCTAGGCTTTTACTCCAAACGAAATACAGGAATACAGACGTAAAAGTCAGTATAAATACGTATCAGAATGTGGAACGAAAATTCACAGCACACACGGTTACAGGCTATAAATGTAAATCTTTGTAAGATATATTTATTTGACTATTCAACTATACATTATAGTATTAGTAAATAGTTGTATTTCAAGCATGTGATTCCAAATAAACTTTTGCAATATAATCGTATTCATAAATTATTTGTGATGAATATTAAGATACTTCTCCGTCGAAATTAAAAAAAACTTTTTGATCTTAATATGTTACGGGTACTCACGATATGTGTTTTTTGAATTTCTTTGTGCCGACATTTCGACCCAGTTGTATCAGTGTAACTGTATTTTTTTTGTATTTGGGTAAAAATCGGCAAAAATACATTCAAAAACCACATATCGTGAGTACCCGTAACATATTAAATATCAGTTCTGCGATAATATTAGTCTAAAATCAACTTTTTGATCATCTCCAATTATTTTTAAGGCTTAAAAAATAATCATTCCACTTCAAAAACTTGATTAACTACAAAATTGTGGCTATCATAACTTGTCATGCTATTGCAAGCCACAAATTAAATTATATATTTAGTAATTATTGAGGCATTTATTAGTATTAAGGTTTTTGCAAGGTGACATTACAAGTACGGTTCGACTAGGGAGTTAACACCGCCTCACCTATTTCTAGCGTTAAGCATTTCTTGCGGTTTAGTGGAGAGGTGTGGTTACCGGGAGACTATCTTACTTCTCGAGAATAACATCTGTGATTGACTACAGATATAATCTCTGGAGTAATTCACAGATAACTGAATCAGCTATCAACCCTAATTAATTGTATCTTACTCCACCGATTTCGTACTTCATATAAAGTTCACTTATTACACGTGAACTTAAAAATCAAATGTTTATAATGTTTATGGCCATTTTTGAACAATAACATGACCCGGTATTTACTGGTAAATTAAGTAGTATAGGTAAAATGATTCAAAACATTCTAAGCAAAAACATCTACGATTCAAAACAATGTAGTTTGTGAATCGTAGAGCCATATCTCGTAGGCACTGCTACATTATCTACAGGCGTAGCGCTGAATTTTAGTTTTCTGATAATGTTCACCTATATTCATAGTTAATGTTTATAATGACTATATTAAGAGCTTTTTATTTATATTTTTATTATTATCTATATTCACTTATACACTTATACAACTAGTACATATTTTATGAAATATTTATAAAATGTTATACATCATGATGAATGAGTATAATAAATAATGCCATATACAGTATCAATACATCATCCTGCCTGTCATTAACAGGTATTGTCACTTGTACAGTGGACATAACATGTTGCCATAAAGTTATGGAATAATGAATATCCCTTGTTAGTACTTGTATTTTGTTTATTTGATGCAGAAAAAATATAAAATTTGAATAACGTGAGTTTTTTATGTTATAAATATATTTTGCAACTTAAAAAAATGGTAGTATTTAATGAAACTTGTATAAAATTGTATAATAGTCAGGTCGCAAGGATTTGTTATAACGCTCGAAAATGGCGCCGAGGTATCCTAAGTAGTAAAATGATAACATCATTAGAAATTAGAGTCTACGAATTATTTGTTCTCTGCGTTTTATATCAGTACACACATACCTAACTCTTTACTTGAATTAAAAGAAAGGCACTTACAACATCCTTGTATGACAAATTAGTATCATAAACTTGCATAACCGACAAGAATAAAAGAAATTCAGTTATATTTTATAGCCGCGCCGACCGTTAATCAAAATGTATGCTTACACGTAAATCTTAGTAATAAATTACTTAAATGCGACAAAAAAGTCACGTATATTTTTCTCATAGTTTCCTTAAATAGGAAGATTTTAATTTCCTGTTGTCATAGTAGAACAGAAATAAAAACCAATTTATTTATGTCTACCCGTGCAATGGGAAAAGAACAGATTTTACAAAAGCAGTGCCGTCGTCAATAGACATCGTTACCATTATTGTACAGCTTCAATTTATCATGTCTCTTAAACTATTATATTCTAACCCTCATCATTCAATTCGACGATTTTTATATGTCTATATAGTAACATGACGCAAAAAACATGTAACTTCCTTTATGGCACTTTAAATGTAACATATAAAAAAATATAATAAAATAAGATAGTTATCTTTCTTAAAAGCATTTGTGGTAAAAATGCACTATAGTATTATAGTAAGTGGCAGCAGACGTCGACATATGAAAAAAAATGCTCGTTGGATACAATAGACAAAGTTTTACTGCGAGTAAAATCACAGTAAAACATTTATACTTAGTATACCTATAATATTGTCTTGGAAATAAACAGGATAAAACGTGGTTCGTACGGCATTTTCCTTTATCAAATTCGCAGTAGCTGTTATGTTCTCTATAATAATTCGCGGGTGGGTAAAAGGGACATCTTTGGCGTCTTCATATGTCTTGATAATATCCCTTTGGGAATTCGTATCACAAAACGGGCTAAAGAAGGCTGCCCTGCGTGGATTTGGAGTCGCCTTGACAAATAATTGGATACATGAGATGCTATTTATCAATAAGCACCCGTCGTCATAGGGAAGGTCATAAGACATTGTGACGTTTATAAATGGTGCAAAGGTATTCAAAAAACAACAATAGATCATTATAATTTTGAACCTTGACATTTAATTCTCCTAAAACATGAGTGTCGCGGCGCTCTTTACGATTGTTTCAGTTCCATGTCTTTACGTTGGACAACATTTTGACATTTTTTTATTTCGAGATGAGTTATTTTAAGAAAAGTAATATGCTAAGTTAAAGAGCCTTGTTTAAAGTGTCGTAATTTGATTATTTATAATCTTAACACTTATGGACTGATAACTAGCAAGAAAAAAGAAACAGAAGCTCTTCAAAATTGTTGTATCCCAAATAAATAGTTAGCTATAATGCTAAATAAAATGTACTTAAATATTTAATGTTGCAATCATTTCACTCAAATTTCAAATGTTGAAATTGAATTTAAAAGTGCGTACTCAAAAATTAAATACATATTAATGGAAAACCAATTTTCATATTATTTGACACTAAAAATACTATAAATAGAGATAACCAACAAAGTCTATGCTAAAAGTATTTCAATTTTCTTAAATCTTCAAATGAAAACCATAAACGCAAACAACAAAGTACTGAGTCTGGGAGTTTGTGTACCTGTTTCTGTGTTACGACAAAGGAGACAATCCTAGTATGAACCTATGAGGTTTTTTATTATATAGTATGGAAGTAGCATGAAGTTGAGATGGATATAGAGCATCAAGAGTATTAGAATAAATGTAAGGTTTAATATTTTTTTCACCGAGCTTAAAAACATATATATTTCAATGGAAAACATTACATACTAATATAAAATACTGCGTAATGCATTAATGTTATCCTATCCGATGTAATCCTGAAATATATTATGTGTGTGTTTGTTTATCGTGACTCTTTTTCGTTTCATCGAGTTTCAAATCACAACGATTTTAATTTCACTTCAATAAAAACTCAAGTTAATAATGTAGTGTTTCCTTCGCAACAAATTATACCTACGAGTAGGAGTACCTATAGATTGTAAAAGGAATTGAAAGCGTAGACTCATTAATATGCAAAGGCGTCGGAGCTGAACGGATATGTTGCATAAAGTAATACGCCTCCCGTCTTGCCTCCACTTAAATGTCTATCACTTCACGATGCACTTGCGTATACTTAAACGTTGATAACTTAATGAGTTTTATATTAGATCGTCTCCCTTAAGGCAACGACAAACGCTACTCACATAACAATACTTAAAGAAATAAATGTACGTTTTACGGGGTTTGGTGTCATAGATTTACTGAATTGTCCATTTAGTTTCATGTCTTCTCGCCTAACACATGTTTGTTTGATTTGGTTATTAGACATACATGTTTTAACAGAATACATAAGTGTGCCATGCTACTTGTGACATGTAGTATGGCTCATAATTAAAACATTTTTTAATGCTGCAATTCTATTGTGATTGTATTAAAGAGTCAATTTTTTTTTTTTTTGAAATATGATTTTTAACAGATTTCTTTACATTTATTTGTATTGTCAGTATATATCATATAATTTTCTGTCCTCGTAAATCATAATCATTAAAAATGCTTTTAAATGAGGGCGATAGTCTTTACTTCAATGAAAACGGAGTTACATTTTAACGTAAATAAAATCTGGTTCAACTTTCTTGTGTGTCTTTTGTTTCTGTGCTAAAAAAGAAGTAAGTACGTAGGTAAGTTTTTAAGAATTTTAAACTTTTTGCGTACGTTATATACGAGTATTGTTCTGGACGATTACACTATTATTTCCAACGTTCTATGAGGTAGATTATTTCAATGGTTTTGTTGCTCTTATGTAATTTCCGGACTGCTTTTGGTTGTGACTTCATTGTTTCGAAGTATAATTAAACTCTGTATAATTTTGTAACAAATAAACAAGTAATATTAGATAATAGACATCTATATTAACTTTGTTATATTTAGGTTTCATTTTTTAATTTTGTTGCTAATTTATTTTTAATTTATCTAAGAGACCCGCGTCTGAGTGATTCTGTGAATGGTGCTATGAGAGAAGGAAGAGTAACTTAATTAATTATTTATAATTTATTCTAAGAAGAATATCGGAAGAAGTCGAGGGAAGGTTGTTAAATAATGCATTTATACGTTTTTACAAAGGAATAATTGAATACTAAATTACGTATATTTGGTATTCAATTATTCGATCAATCGTCGATGTTGGTTACGTGTCTCATTTCCCGGTGGCGTATTCATATGTTTCTACAGTATATACACAGATGAAACAAGACATAATTGGTAGCAGTAATTGCGTTATCGTTTGATCATGCGAGCGGTTTAAAACACTTTATGCTTTTTTGTAAGTTATATTAAATTACTAGAAGTATATGCTCACTAAAAACTGTTAAAAACAATGGCTAGAATATCTTAATGCATGTCATTAAGATATTCTAGCTCTATATTCTTTTAATAATATATTTTTATAGAATTTATGTAGCAAACGAGCAAGCAGCCCACCTGATAGTGAGTGGCTTCTGCCGCCCATAGACATCTGTAATCATCGTAGGTAAAATCACCTAAGGCTAGCCATAGATTCGTTTCTAACCCCTGAGAACTAAGATGGAATGCGTCGGAAAAGTATGTCTGCCTTTCCATACCCTTTAGACCAGAATACAGCAGTGCTGCAACACAGCAACACTGCCGTTATAAGGCAGAAATAGGTGTGAAGGTGGTGCTTCCGGTGTCGAAGCACATTCAACATTTGGAACATTTTACATATGTACACCTCTTACTGGTTTATCTTCGGTAGAACCGCGACCCCATTAAATTTCGCCTAATAACAATAGTATTGAGTTGATATCAGATTGATAGAGTTGATATCAGTTGCCAATCTAGATAGCTTGTCAATTGAAAGATATCTGTTAACATTTGAAATGATTGTAAGATGTAATGAATAATCAATCTATAAATGTCTTTCTGTATATTTCAAATTTGATCATAATAACTCAACAGTTGTGTTTAATATCATTAATAAAATCGTTTAATCGCTTGCTCTATTAGGATGATTTCAAACTTTAGTTCCTTGGGCAGTGCAAAGCGGAAATTATATTAAGTTACCCAGCATAGTGTAAGTGGCACCCGGACTTTATGAACCTAACTGACTCATGAATTAATTTGCATTCGGTTAAGATGTTTTATTTACTCGTGGTGAATATTGATTACTATATAAACAGTAAGTTCTTGAATAAATCTAATCAAGAGCTTTCGTATTTATAATGTATATCGATTTAGTAAATATACATATAAGGTTTTATTTTTTTTAACAAAAAAGCCAGTGTTGCTCATTTAATATAGTTAAAATATTTTGATTATAATTGAAAACTATATTTATGATTACAAATAAAGCTTAATCTTAGTTTTTAAAACTTTAACATTCCCTTTAATCGTAAATAGTTATAGATAATTATATTATTTTAGTCCACGTGGTGTCACGCGTTTTGAAAAAAATGTAATACAAATTTAAATTACAAGTACTTTTAAAAGAGTAGATTTAGTCTTTTAATAATAGTAGATAGTAAATAGTAGTAGTAGTTAAAAGATGCAAAAAAGATTTTTTTGAATAATAGTACAGAAATGCGGTACTTTTATTCTTATTTTATGGATTGATTTCATTAAATTAAAAGTATGTAGTACAATATTAAATTCCCCGAAGTCTTAAAAATTAATTTCTAAGTTGTTATTCAATCTGCGTCAACGATAAAACTATTGATACAAGTTTTAATCTCTTGGATGAAGTTCCTGTACTGAAGAGTAATTTAAACTTATATTGAGTGAAGTTTTCTGTCGCTGAAACTGCATAATATTAACGGCATATCATTTATCCGTCGTAGAATCACCAGCATAGTTTGCTATCTATCGTAAGATTATACTTACTTTAAAACTTATATTACAACCAACTCCTTATAATTAAAATATATTAATTCAGAGTCCTATAACTTCAGCCGTCCTATAACTCGTGCTGTAACTTTTATTTTATAAAAATGTTTACGTATAATTACCATATCTGTACAAATTTTTACGTTATAAACATTTGTTGGATATAGAAACTTATCCCTAATATCTAAAAATGTTTTTATAGTGTATAATTTAGAAAGTTTTATAACAGAATTTATGAATGGCCGGGTGTAAATTATAAATATAATAACATTTTATATAACTTTGAGTTTTAAATTTGATATAAAACAATTGTAAATATTTCTGCGAGATGTAGTTTAGATTTTAATAATAGTGAACCTCAATGTTTTATTGACGCTTTACATATCAAATATTTGTGAAAAAGTTTAGACGATTATTAAATGTTTAAAAAATATTGTGTTGTAAAAATTAAATATAACAGCGTCAGTACAGCGGCATGATGATCAACCTGTTTCACGGTAGGTCTATATTGAATTTCGAAAACTTTGAAAATTCTAATTTTCAAATTCATTTATAATGTATGACGAATGCGTCGTATGAAATTGTTTAGGTAGAGATGATGAATTAATTTTTCTCTAACAAATGTACAGTCTAACAAAATAGGACGTGGCGTAAATAATAACAAAACTATGGAATTTTTCTTAATAAAATGTCTAGAAATAATTTTACAATATCCGTTTCTTACGCGTCATTTTAATTATGTGACCGTAATACCGTATACCAAATTAAACGTTACTTATCTGATTTATATATATTACCATTTTCGGTAACAAGTCTAAACTTTACAATATTTTTATTTAAAAACTGAAAGTTACTAATTTTTTTTATATTATGTGTAATTAAAACGGCATGTAAGACATGCAAGATGGCATTACTATTAGCAAACTATACTCATATCCATAGTTAACTTCGTTGAATTCGATCAACAGAAAAATGATAGATTAAATAAATATAAAATACAAATGCGACCTACTATTTACCTACCAAACATCGTCATTTTTATCAAACAACTCGTGCTGACCATGTGCTACCGTTTAAAAAAGATTTATCTCCAAAATCCTCCATGCTTCCCAACGTCAGCTTCGTTAAAATATCTATCGGAAAAATAACGACCGTTCCTGATTTTTTTGTTTACAATTCTTATCACTTTCGTCATTATTTGTACAAAACTTTAGTTACAAGTAATGTATTTAAGTTCCTTCTTAATAAAGTATTGAATTGAATAATAAAGTATTGAAAGAATAAAAGTTTATTACCGTCGTATTCAAAAATCCTCAAAAGTGTCTTTAATAGATAATTTTCAATAATATTCTAGGTTCACTATTGAGCGGATAAATCATATAAATATTTTTCCGTAAAAGATTAAAAAAGATTATAAAATTGATAATTTCATAGTAGGTTTTTAAATGGATATTTTAATAATACCATATCGCACATTCCAATTTACATGTTAATGCAGTTGACACAGAATAAGACAAGTATACAAAGATGTAAGAGAATTAAAAAAAAAGTGATAAATAATACGTACCTTAGGCTTGTAGTCTTCTGAGAGAATCTTTAAAGTGTATCGACGAGAGGTACAGGGGTTGCAGCTTCCGTGTTTCGCTGGTGGGTTCGAAAGCAAATGAGAGCTACGATAGCTACGCCGGCGTTATATAGCCGCCGATGTCCTCGCCTGCGTAAGCTACGGCCGTAGCGTCGCTACGTGTCTACGCTACATACAATCGCTAATTAATTTGCACCACCTGTCGAGCTTATTCACTTGTATACATTTTACTCAGTACTAACCGGAACTGACAGATGGTGAAATTATACACGAATTGCCAATCGCATTAACAATATTGTCACGTATGTAAGGTATTGTAACATATTAGGAATACTTGTCGCCACATCATCTCATATTGCCCGAATTAATTTTCAATTAATACTGCAAGCTTTGTTTGTACAAGCATACTTGAAATAGTTTTCCCAAGTATTTTCATATCAAAGTTATTTGTATAAAACCTAAATTTATTTAGTTTACACTAAAAATTCGTATTACGCGTAGGTTTCACGTAAAACTTATTTTCTGTAAATAAATAGGTTAGTTTCGTTTGCTATATGGATGATAAACGCTATGTTTTACATTTTGCGTATTCGCTATATATGAAAAACGGCACGTGTATGATACCTGTTTCATATTCATATTCCTTGCCGAGTCACGTTTGCTTTACACACAGTGCTAGGATTATCTGAGCTTCCTAAAAGTTGGTTAACGAGTGAAAATAACAACGACTCTGACGTGTTCTACATTAGAAACATAAAGCAATTTTTATTAAATAAATTTGTAAATAAATAATTTTATACGTATGAAATGTTGAAGTTTAATAAAAATAGTATCTAGTGAGTCGTATGTTTTTGTTACGATACCTTACTTCCGTATAAGGAAATGTTTATTATATATACCTGTAATTATATCGGTTTTGGTGTATAGGATTCTGACTCAACATAACATTTTTACATAAAAACCGTATTTTAAGCTTTTCTAAGTAATAAAAATAATATAGGCTGTTGAAGTGAAAATATGAATAGTCATGCATTTAAATCTTATTCATTTTTATAGATATCGACTCACAACACTCTTGAGTTATGAAAAATAATTATGAAATAAAATGTATTTATTTATGTATCGGCCTACG
>DWLI01000977.1:0-17540 GCA_018249915.1 Cecropterus dorantes dorantes | reverse complement strand
GGTGACAGCTCCGCCACGCAGGTCGTCAAATAATGTACTTATGAGAACTACTTATTACAGTGATTTAAATTAAAAACACTTCAGTCCTAACTTTCCACTTTTTAGACTAAAGGTCAAAATTTATAGCTTAAATGTCACAACACATGCTACACCAAAGTATCATCAAAGAA
Organism: Cecropterus dorantes dorantes; assembly: GCA_018249915.1. Lineage (NCBI taxonomy): Eukaryota > Metazoa > Arthropoda > Insecta > Lepidoptera > Hesperiidae > Cecropterus > Cecropterus dorantes. Next base: position 17,370 of record DWLI01000977.1, on the reverse strand, counting down.
CATTTCCGCCAGAAGCCAAAGTAGAAAGTTCTTCGAAAATATCGTTTACGAACAATATCTTCTACGTTATAATAGAAAATCACAAATAACTTAGTTTAAGTGTTTTGTAGCCGGAACGTCTTTGTTTTGTACTTCACGATTCAAGAACCCAATTATAATTAATTTTCAAAAGTAATTTTCATTTTATTGTATTTGAACTTCAATAAACTTCAGTGACTTACCAGTCGGTGGACGGCGGCTTACAGTCCTACTTCGGTACTTTTAAACGTAAAAATATTCTCCGTTCTCTTATATTTCAACAAGCAATACTGGACTTACGAGATCAATACACAACAAAGCAAAACCTCGAAGAGGAAATGCAGATTGTTATCGGGCAACTTGTGGAGATCCCTAATTTGCCTTATTGCGGGACTGATGTTCCTAACCGCTTGAGGGTTCCCGCTATTGCTTGTTAGCCAAAGTTTGTTACAAAGAATAGATTACACTGAAGACAAATTTGTTCTATTTGTGTCAGTTGTTTGTAGCCTAGATTTTTGTAGAAGACAGAAATATATTACTTATTTTCTGACCCACTTATACGAGAGTAATGTCTTGATATCTTAATATACTTTTAAACTAGTCCGCTTTTATTATGAATGCTCATACATGACATCTATTAAGATGTTTTAAAGAAAGAAACCTTTTAATGAACATATCGCTTGTCTGTCTGTCTAGTTTACCTTTGAATACCTCTATTTTTTGAACCAGGTGAAGCTAACTATCAAAAATTCGTAGAATTTATGACCAAGAACCTAAAATCCCGCAAACGTAAATGTTTTTAATTTTTAGTCTACCGTGAAAGTGATAACACATACCCGTGAAACTTGATGAAACAACAGTGCAAAATCCAAAGTAAAACAGTAGATAATACAATTCGGACAATTTATGTGGCCTGCGAAAAGGATCCCAAACTAAATGGAAGAAAACAATTTCTCAAGTAATACTTCCTTTGTCGCGTTTGGGAAAACAGATCAGTGTATTTTTAGCGTAGGACGAAGAAGGAGAGTATCGACTTTCATGTATAAGACGTTTGTTCTGTTAAAATTTCATAAACGCCTAACTTTTTTTTTAATTAATACGTTAAAGAAGTAGAATTTCATGTATACACCCGTTTTTTTGTTTAGTACCAATCAAAACGAGATAACGGTGGCAGAACAAGTATTTTTCGACCCGGGAGGTACCATCGCCACACCTATTTCGTGTGTTTCGGTGGATGGATGTGGTTGGCTCACTTTCATATGAAGTTTCATATCATCTTATAGGAGCAGCAACATATCTGTGATTGACTTCAGGTAGAATCCCCGTACTGTATATATATACTGTCGGACGGAATCTTAAGTTAACACTTGGCTGTGTATTGTTTTGCATACACGATAGAATTGAAATCTCAATTTTAATAAAACACAATATAAAAATAACAATATAAACCCTCACAACTTGGATTGTTTCTTTCTGATTATATCTAAAGTAGGTATAAAACAAACAAAGGTTAACGTAAACGTAGCTACATAACAGAATACTTACATAGAAGCGCTTTATTAAGTTGAATGCGTACGTTAGAACGAAAACAATGGCGAGCGAGTAGCAGCACTATTCATACAATTGTATCGAGAATGGCATGCGATGAATACCTACTCTTTGAGAGTTGAGAGAATCTCTATTAAATTAAAACACGTTTACTGTGGATATTTAATGTAGAACTTACGTATGTTCATGTGATGAATGTGAGTAATTTATTGTCTTTATTGTTGAATAAAACTTCTTTAGACTCGTCATGAAAGGGAAAAAACGTATTTCGGTATTATCTGAGTTAATTGATTTACTGATACCCAGCAATATTTTTTTCTGTACGTTCATTACGAAAACTGTTAGGAATGCCATTCTGTAATAGCTCATATAGAAACAGTCATGCTATGGTAACTGTGTCAGCGTTTTACTTTACATTACAACAATAATATTATATTATTATTATTATTATTGATCTTTACTTTTGGTAGTATATTATGTAGCTAGTATTATACTTTGTAATATTATAAGCTGTGGGTGTACACATTGAAAGAAGCACTCTTCTATATTTTTAAGTACACGTTAACCCATTTTATAGCCTTAAATAAAAAATAAGCACTAAATGAAAATTAAATTCAATATTATACCTCAGTGAAAAACCACTCAATCGACAATACGTAGTAGTAAAACTGTAAATTTCAATCATTCCCAAAAATATTAATAAATGGTCTGCTCTATTATACAACGCTGATGTAAATGCAAATCCCATGAGACCGTGTTCAGCGAGTTGGCAGCGCAAAACAAATAACACGTCAAATTCTCGCTTGTGTGAGCAACGGTCGCGGGTCCACAACTCGGTTCACGAACGAGTAATAAACTTTAAAAAACAATAGAATTAAGCATCGCTCGCTGGGATAAGTTTCTTGTTTTGTTATCATCACTAGGATTCTGTATGATGAGGTCGCTGGTTAATGGTTAATCGCTGGTAATTGGTTCTTGCGTTAATGGTAATAGTAGCATGTGAAGAAATATATATATAAACACCTCCATCTTCAGTGCACAATATTTGGCAACCGGTCAGCCTATTGCACTTCCACTTCACCAGTAAAATCCCGTGACTACCGAATTATAAATATTTTGTATAATCACTGCCGACAACCAAGCAATGAACCTAACTATTCTGAGTGTAATGTCAGACCATCAATATTTTTGATTTGTAACATTTTATTTAATTCAGTATTTCGGCCAGTCAGAAATGTTGAACAGAATCAGTGAGATAAGCCCAAAATGATCTACTCTTTTTGTGGCAAGTGTTATTTTCACATCTGTTACTCAAAGAAGAAGTGTGAAACAAATTAAAAAAGAACGACTTTTTTTACTGAGTTTATCGACGATATAATACGATATGATATAAGCAGAACCATTATTCCATCAACCTATTCTAACGGAGAATTCCACTTTTCTTACTGTTATATTTCTCGGCTGGATCATACACTTTCCAAAAAAAATTCCTGGATCCGTCGCTAGTAATCAGAGTGCGCAATAATACCGCTGGCCTTTTCAACGTACCGAAAAGACTGTCACTTCATTAGAAAAATTGCAGGGATGCACCACAATTTGCGAAAAGCTCACTGCATTTCCGCGAGTCTCAGTGAGACGTCAATGAACTTTCGAGCCATCTCTGTCCTTCTGATAAACGTTCGTTAGTGTCATTTCACTTGCCGGCATACTGCCAGCACGCCGTTCTAAGGATTATATTAAAAACTCATCGGGCTTATTACGCTGATATTAGCGCGTTGTTCACTATAGACTAACTTTTTAATCTAGAGCTTTATGCATAGACAACTCCAGGTAAAGGATTTATGTTAAAATTTAATTAACTACTTGCCTGCTTCACAGTTAAAGCTTTCCCTGTATTTATAACTACAAATATTATAATATCGTTCATATTATACGATATTATACATTACTTTTTAGTTGAAAACATATATTCCCAGGAGGTGAGAAAATTGGTTAGTGCACTTTACCTTATCCCTCTAAAGTACACGAGTATGTTTCTAAAGTGATAATTTTGTAATTATTTAATTTTAGATGCATAGATAAATATTCTCTACAACCATACAAAAGAGAGCAAAGTTTGCGTCGCCAGTCGAAACTTTGGCGCGGAGGCATTGCTTATCCTTTTCAGCGGGTTAAAACAAACATTACGGTCACAGGGTGTTGTGTGTGCGCTCCGCAAGGCAGCGTGCAGGGCGGCGTGCAAGGTGGTGCGCAGGTGCCGGGTGTGTCGCACTCCACCGCGGCGCCCGCCGGCGTCGGTGGTATTCGCAGGTACGCGCATACACCATGTACTCTCTCCATCACACTATTGATAATTCACGAGAATGTGTTCTTGACTATGCATGGACGAAGCCAATCGAAAGCAGTGCCCGACGCTATAATGGATTGTTAATAAATATGCAACGTATCTATTTACTTGACATGAAATCCTTAAGCATATGCTGCTAATTGCAATAAAACTCAAAACTTTTAAACATTCATGCATAAATCTTTCTCAAACTTGTAAATCCGTTGAAAAAGTAGTTTTCTGCCATTAACATAATCTAGTAACCTATATCTATCGAATGATTGTTTTACGCAAATAGGTAAATGTTTGTTGGGTCATGGTAAGGGTGGCATTATGTCATAAAATATATGCCAATAATGCATACAAGCCGATGATTGCCTTTTGGCGGTTTAATATTCTCGCAATTACGTGCTTGCCCTGTTCGCCAATTCACGTCCAAACTAATCACAGCGTTAACCAAGGGATAATATCACTGGCAAAATAGATTATGAAATTTCTAGCAGCTTGTGATACTAGAAATTGTGTAATATTGCTGTTATATTTAACTCTGCAACCTATACTCGTATGATGTCCCACTGCTGGGCATGAATCGTGCATGAAACCGTGAAGTTACACACTTCAACAATTTCACCATACAGCCCTTATACAACATGGTTTATATAACTAAACGTTTTAACCGAATATTTAGTAAAAATACTAACAAAAGGATGACAGAATAAACAATATTACTTATAAGAAAGATACAAACAAATAAATATAAGTAACATTTCGTGCCCATAAGCAATGTTTATTCAATGAAATAAAGTGAAAGACGAATAAACCATTTTTATGATGAGTTATTTTGTAGTCTATCCACTCAACACAATTATAGGTCGCCGAAATTTTGCAATACAATAACATTCAATATCAATATTGAATTGTGGTAGATTTTATATATAGTGTTGAGTCATAATTTTAAGTGAACGTAAAGTCATCAACAGGCAAATATATATTGCAGTAAATGAACTTTTCCTCTGTGTTTTACTAAAGATCGTAGGTATCCATGACCCGTAGATATATGCGTTAAATAGGTCCTGCACGACACCTATTACAAATGGGGTCTACTCCCAGAAGACCAAGTTAGAATCCTCGTATATGTATTGCTCTTCAAACTACATCATAAAAGCGCTACAATATTGCTATAATGCACAAAAATCGCGGAAGTGATGCCAAGGTACTTAAGGTGATTTAAAATGCTTTCATAACATAATTAAATATGTTAGAGTAACGAGAACACATTTTTCAAAAGACATGTAGATATTAAATACTCTTTAATATTTGAGGCGTATTTGTTAAGTCAAGGACACAGTCTCGTTATGTCGTATATAAGTAATAATATTAATAATAAATAATATAATTTAAGTTAAACGCTACTAAACTAAACTCTTAACGTTCATGTTGTTTTTATTTTATACTTCATTACGTTCGGACAGTATTTACTTATTGTTGAACAATTTGTTAAATAATTTATAGCATTTAATTATATTCCCATGGAGGTATTCTCTACACTAGTACGAAATTAACAAAAATAAAATCATTTGCATAACAAATAATTGAACTAACACAAGTCAATCTGCTGATTTTGAAAACAGCACTATTAATTTAACCCTAATAATGTTATTTTATCGTTGTGTAAGTGTGGATGTTATTTTTTATATTAATATTTTATCATCTGCTACGAATCAAATCGGGTGCGACGAGACTATGTAAGTAACTCATTCCTTAGACGATACGTTTACAAAACTTTTATAATATATTTAAGAGCCAAATACCTGAAATGAATTAAATTCATACAAATCATCGAATGTTACCGATGATTGTATTATCATGTAGGAATAGAATCGCTGCATGAAGGTATATATATATATTATTACTGCACGTTTGAATCACTAGTAGCTATATATGCAAGTAAGTTTGAGGTGTTTAAACAAATTGTATAAGACAATTTTGATGAATTTAATATTATTGACATAAAAAATTTGGATACATTACATACGATTATAAGTTATTAACAAGACCCTCTGTAAACTGTATTTACTCTTAGATAAGTACAAATAGCTTTAAGAGTAAGTAGGTAGTATTTGTTAAGATGGATAGGTAATTCAACACGAATAACATGCCGCGAAATTGAATTGTTATCTGAAGTAAATTTACGTAACTTGCAATAATCACATGAGACCAAAAATACTTGACATGAAGGTTTTGTAAATTAAACTTAGGTATGTAATGTTTTTTATTGTATTACAATTGTAAAAATGAGCATTTTGCTTTAGATATTCTTATGTACGATGTCACGGTAGTTTATTTGCATTCGCATGAAACACTTACCAAATAGGAACTGCACGAACCGCTACTAAATTGTCCTAAGGACGGAATTTGAGATATGCTAACAATTCAATTTCGCTTTTTAGCTTCAGTATTAACTGTATTTGTATGGACTGGCTTCGCCACTGAAGGTTTTGGCTTTGCTCCAACAGGCGAGAGCCTTCGGCAGTTTTATCGTCTCATTACGAGATACGATGCGATATTTTTTCGCTACTTACCATACAGATTATAGTTGTTAATCAATAATGTGCCGCTCTAGGCGCTGTTTGTGCTGTGCTTGTTTTGAATGCCTGGTGTGGGAGCGGACTAGGTATTATTAAGTCGGTGTTTGCACACAGATTCAGTCAGTATTCCAGAGGACGTGGATATCGAGACTGGCGCACTCGAGGCGACCCTATGCTCATCAATTCGCTCTGGCGCAGCCGACAGCCACTTGGCATTCGCAAGCAGCTCGGTGAGACTTTGACAAATGTTACCAACTAACTGTAATCAAAACGACTACCCAACTGATTATCCTAATTGCGATCCAACGGTTCGTTCTTTGAGTTTTAATTTGAATTCTTACTTTAAAGTTGGACTTATCTTAAAAAGTATGAGAGGTAAAAATAGTTAACCTCTTTATTAACTTTGTCTTTTAGTTATACATACACCTATGTACTCTTAAGTAAATAATATATTTGAGATTTAATATTATTTAATTTATTTAACACAATTAAAATTCTGTATACGATATACGTAGACTTCTTTATTGTAGACATTCTACTATTCAACTATCTGCGAATGTAAAAAAAAAAACGTTAAAGTATTCCAATTTCGTGAAGCCAGTTCCGCTTCATTGGCGGAGAATACAAAGTTACACAATAGTCGTAGCACACTAAACTCTGAGACACTCTCCAACAAAAGGGCCCTCAGGTCGAGCCGACAGCCGCGAGTTATTTTGCCGCTGACTGTTGCGCTTCTGTGTTTGTGTACGTGCAGTTGCAAACTGAGGGCGAATTGCTTGCCACAAATAAATTTTGTTGAGCTCGAGCGAAAATAATAACCGTTGTATATTTTTGCTTAGTAATTACTTTATGTAAGGGATAGTTATGCACGTCTGTACTCTTTTCCTAGTTTATAGTGCGTCGATTTGTAGAACAAATTTGATAATAATATGTTATGTAAAATATTAAATTATTTTGTTCTTGGTTGTGACCCGTTCTAGATCCTACTGGGCACGAGTAATCACGACGAAAATTATTCAATATTCTATAAATCGCAACAAATGAATTTCATTAAACATAATTATATTATTCATTACTAGCCATGCCCCGCGGTTTCATAAAAAAGACATAGCGTTATGTTATAGCCTTTAGCCTACCTCAATTAATGAACTATTCAACACAAATATATTTAATTCAAACCAGTAGCCCTGAAATTAGCGTGTTCAATCAAATGAACAAACTTTTTTGCCTTATATTATTAGTATACTAGATAAATATAAATAATTAATATTTAACAATTTTCGCAGGAAACGCGGAGATATACATAGTATTGGCGTTGCTGATAGGATTCTTGACAGTGGTGGTAGGGTGCTGGCTATCAGACAACTGCTGGTCGCCGGAGCCGGAGGACGCACTAGCGGGCGGCTGACCCGTAGCGGCGGGCGCGTGCACGCACGTGTAGCGCCCGCCATCGGCGGCCGACGGGGAACGCGAGCGGGACCGCGAGAGCCCCTCAGGTAAGTGCAATATAACATCGATATAATATCAATATTCATATCGAATACTTAAAATATCGATATCCGCTAATAACTGAAATCTCAACACGATATTAACAGTGAACATCAATCCAACGATATAACTTCCACAGTAAATCAAATTTGAAGACCTAGCGCAAAGCTGACAAGATTCAAAGATTTAAACTTTTGACTACTTTTTGTTTGCTGACCCTTTGTCATTGCTTGCACTTAAAATATTCCAAATGATCGGTATCGCTATTTTAATCAAAAGATAATATAATGAGTATCGACAACACTTTAATATAAATAAAAATATCTCTTAGGGTCGCCTTCGATGTTTCGATACAATATTGCATTTACCCACAGGGGCCAACTCGCTGTCGCCGGTGCTGCCGCCACCACCGGTGCGCGGCCCGGTCCTGCTCCATGCCGCTCGTCACCTCTGCCGAGCCGCCTGCCTCGGCGTACCTTGCCAGAGGCAAAACCAACCGGTTTTCTGACCCGGGCCTTCACACGGCTCGTGTCGTTTGCACGAAAAAACCAATGGAAATCATATCCAGACTATTGCAAATGGTGATGTGTGCGAAAATGAGTAGAAACCCTTAGATGTTGCCCCATAGTTGTTACGGTTACATTGTACGTGTGAAGTTTCATCTGTGGTGAAACGGTAATGAGGTGCAGATTTTTGTAAACTACATGAGCTTCGATTAATATGTCTTTGTATTCAATTGTAGGTATGCAAAATATATAAAGTAACGGTACGACACGGTGACTCAGGAAAATAAATAAGAAAAATTAGTACGATTACGGATCTCTCATTATACGCTATGCTTCTAGAGGTCGCTCTGATTTGACTTTGTAATTAACATTACCTGACCTGCGTGGTGCAACAATGTTCTCTTTCGCACCACGTTACTATTGTTTCTAAAAGTATGTGCCTTGAAACGCTTTTCACAACTTGACTTGTAGTTTAGAGCGTGTTTTGAACCCTTTAGAAGAATTTCTTCTCTCTGTCTTTATGGACAAGTAACCCATATAGTAAGTGCAATACACATCATGACCGTGCCTTTACCGTTCTATAGACTTTGAGAGGGACGTAATTAACAATAGGTTTTAAAAATACGCTTTCCTCGAAAACGAAGTCATTTTCAGAAAATTAATTTGTATTTTTGTAAAAACCCCGCTTTTTTTCTTATGTGTTACAATGTAATACGCATTGATAAATAGTACTTAATAGGGGAAAGTCAGTTAGGACCAAACGTCTTTTACTAAACGAGCGTCAATTGGATTTTATAAAAATACCATCGTAATAAGCTAGGATACATACAACATTGAAGAGACAACGACATGGTTACATGATTAAAAGTAGAGTTTTGATACATTTTTCGGAATTTGTAAGTACGTACCTTATACATAATTATAAACTTGAGCATTGCAACATTTACATCATAATAACAATATCTACCTTTGGAATATATACCAAAACTTCACTTTAATTAAATTAATTTTCTGTATTAGACACATTTATCGTTAAGACACATTTATTTACTTATAATTTAATATGTTTATTTTAATCATCTCTGTGTACATCTTTCTGGCACTGACAAGAATAACAAAATATTTTCTTTTACTACTCATATGTCATTCTTATTGCTTTTAATTATATTAAATTAATGAAACAGAAAAACATCTTTCCTAAATTGAGAAGTTTTTGTTGATTGTAATGATTTAAACTATACAGAAGCCCTTTGTAAGTACATTCATTCTTTTACCTATTTCTGTAAGTAGTTCCTCTTTATTATACAACGAAGAATCCACAGTATTAATAATTAATTAAAAGTAAACAATTGTAAAAGAAAATGCTAAGTCGAATTACAAGTAATAAACTCGATAAGCATAATGCAATGCTCATATAAATTTAACAAAATATAGGTACGATGTGATGGTTACTATTATTTTCGCCTGGATTTTTTTTTCTTGCTACTTGAATATCTAGTAATTAACCTATTTATACTGAACTCTTGAGATGAGAATGAGAACTCTTAAGGAAATGATTTATGTAATAGCATCAAGCGCAAAATACATAGGATTTATGGCACGCGCTACGACAGTGTATAATTTTATATAAAAATAATGTTAGGGATAAAAATTACCACTTTGTATAATTATTTAATTCGCTTCTGCCCATGACTTCGTAATCGTGGACTACAATTATGTAACAAGCGATTACTTCTGTGACTTTATAAACCTATTGACTATGTCTAGTTTATTACTAAGACTATCAAATCTTTGTTTTTACCCGACTACATCAGTAGGAGGGTAATGTTTTTCAAACGGCTAAATTGATTTACTATATAGGTGTCATTGGATTCATCTCAATTGGCAGACTGGCGTACGCTATATAAATTTTAAAACTCTTAAAAGAAAAATAATGAAAAAGAAGGGAACTCTTTTTATAATAACACTGGATAATGGAAGTTAGTAAAACATTTGTATAATAACACTTATACGTAACAATTTTGACGCAACCCCCTTAGAGCCGTAAAATTAAAGAAATTAATAAAAAAACAATTATATCCTTCTGGTCAAAAATGATTAACTGAAAAAGGATAAACGCTATTTTCATAGTATTTATATAACTTCTGTTTGTCTCCATCTGCGGAATTTAATTATATATAATGTCTATTTTAGATTTCATTAGTATAGTACCTTAAAGTTTTTCTTTTTCAGTTAATTGTTTTAAGACAATCGGATGTTTTATTATTTAAAAAAATATTTAATTGTACGCAATGATCTTCAAGAACTACACTCAGGAATTAAGCAATTATGGTATTAAAATGTACACTAACAGAATAACAGGGAACGTCCTCGAGGGAACTTTGTATATCTTTATAACACGCTAAAGAATTGTGGAAAATCTTTTCCTAATCTTGTTTCCTCCTATTCGTTGTGATAGGTTTAAGGGCACCTCCTCATAGCTCTAAGTTTACCTTTTTGGTATATTTAAAAAGGACACTAATTGCCAATTAAAATAATGAAATTGGCAATTTTTATATTGTATTTCATCGTTGTCGTTTCTTTATAAATATGTTAACATGCTTGAACCTTCTATGCCTGCGTTTTATTGAACACGTATCTCAGATTTAAAAAAATAGTGTAGTAAATAGACATTTTTATAAAATTGTAAATACATACACAAATAAATTCTCGAGGTGGTACTATAAGGGCTCGTTAAAGACAACTTTCCTTCAACGCAAGCGTTCGATATGCCGATAAGGAACCTGTCAAAAATTTTTGATTATTTTGTAGTAAGTATAATTTAATCTTATAAAATATCTTAAAATATTTCACTTTCTTAATTATATTTGATAACTTGTTGTATATACTAAATAAAATTTGTGCTGGTGAACGATTTAGTCGGTGACAATATACTGTGCGTTGTTACGAACATACATAACGCCGCCCTAGCGTCCTGTATACGTGGCGTTGTCGCGGCGTCTCCGCACGTATGTATGTCCATCGATCGCCGAAGCTGGATAAACGCTAGTGTAAAGGAGCCCTTAGAGTTAAATGAGTTGGACTATAAATCCCTGACCATCGTCAGTATGACGAGTTTGGAGTAAATAGATGAAACTATATACTAAAATTTGTGTGGATGCATAGCACATAATTGTTCATAGATAGAAAATAAACACCACATTTTAATAGAAACGTTCTTGTTATAATCCTTTAGAAATACCTAATAAATCAAAACATGTATTAAATATCGAACGCATAGGCACATTTGAAATGGTACATAGTTTCATCTTCAGATTTTAAATCGATTTTTATTGAGTCGTGAACAATTATCAGTTATATAAAAAAGTTATATAATGCACACCTTGATTATACTTTCTTTTATACATTTTTTTCCGATATTCCGCCGATAGTAGTTCGATTCGAGGCCAAAAATATTAAAACCATCGAAATATCGGTTAGGTTTGTTTCGTATGTAGGTCGAATGAAATTGGACTTGCCATTTAAAAAATATTTCAAAAATCCAACAGTATCTTTCTTCATTAAGAGCATTATTTCATTCAAATTAAAAATGTGTTATATCTTAACTTAAGACCACCAAAAAGTAAAAAAATAAAAGTTCGCGAAAACTATATTTCTGTGAAATGGCCCTGCTTCTATCTTATTTAATTTATACCTTTATATTTCGCTTTAGGTGGACGACTCAGGACCACCAAGTTGATCTAGTAGAAGAAACTGTGAATAAAAATCAAACAGAGAGATACATGAATTGAATGTTTAATATGGTTGTAACATGCACATTGCATAGTATAGATATTAAAATAATTCCTAATTTGATTTATTATATATAATTATGATAGACGTGTTATTAGTATCTACAGTTAAGTCAATTTATGTTATATGGAAGTAGTTAGACATACTTATAATTAGGGTAATCATAAGAGAACCGACTGAATAGTCAACGTTTTTTAAGAATTGTATTAATAAGGAATCTTAGGCTATTAATTTATACGGGTAGAAAAATGTTTTACTTAAAAGTGCATTGTAAGTGTGATTTTTGATTGGATTCTTATACATACTTTTTGTGTATCTAACGTAGAGAATGCGCGCAATTTCATTTTAATTTTAACTCACACGATGAATAATCAACAATACATGTAACGTAACGTAACGTCTCCTACGTTCTGTCACGTTACGTAAAAATATGTTTTGCGTGAAGTATTCAGTGGATATTCCTCTATGTAATCATAAATCTTAAATGAAATTGATATTATGATTTTATTTATTCCTCTCATTTTCGTCAAATACAGTAGTTAAAAAATGAAATTGCGCGCTCCCGTAGGTACCTAATGTAATCTTATAGTGATCTACCATTGTGATTTCTTTATATGTAAAATATAAAATCAGCATAACTTTAATTAAGCACAAACTCCTATACTATTTTAAATCATTAAATGTATCGGATAATAATATGCATATTATTCCGGACAGAGCAAGTTTCGGTGTCTGAGTGAGTGTAAAATAAGACATTCTTTGCTCAACTTCCCCGACATGCAACTTTAGTTTGCAACTAATAATTTGAATTTGCTTCAAAACTTTTGTACGACAGCATTCACTGCCATCTCTACAGAAATTTATAACTATTGTCATTTTTTGTTTTGAAATTTCATAATCCCACCGTATTTTTTCATCGATCAGATTTAAAATATAAAATGTCCATAGACAACTGCTGTTTTAATATTTATGGTACCTATGTATTTTTAAATGTTTAACGTACTTTTAAATAATGAATTTGCTACTGTTACGATATTTTCTTGATTTTGATTGAAAAAATAATTTGTTAATTATAAGGATTTGATCGAAACTGCATACCTTCTACATTTTCGTCATAAATGACGAAAATAGTTTCCTGTGTGCGATGATTTATAAGTACGTATACTTAGTGATTTGTTAACTTTCGCACAAATAAATTTTTATACTTGTAACGGCTTATTACACTAACATTTACTATGTTTTACTGGTATTTATACGGTTCTTAAGTGCGCTTTGTTATTGATCTCTTTAATAGTGAGATTTATAGATAGTTAGATATACAATGTTGAACAGATATATAACCCTAATGACTAGAAACGCCAAGTGTTGTGCCAACAATTAAAGCAATTGTTGTTTTGCTTTTAAAACAGCGGTCGGCAACCTTTAGCCATATAATAGCTAGCAGATGTAATGGCTGACCGCATTCTGAATCTCTAAAAATTAACGAAAAAAAAAGCTGTCCTAAGAAGACCCGCGGGCCGCAAGGAGAGGGTCGCTGACCGCAGGCTGCCGACCGCTGTTCTAAAACGTGAAAACGTACGTAGTTGGTTGATATATTTTTGTTATATATCTGTTTCAACCCTAACGATGTATTGTACTGTCGATGTCATCGTTTATTCTCGTTACGTGGTGCATTGTAATTAAATCGCGTAAGCGTTTATGTGAATAATGTAAATATTTAGTCAATCAGTTCACATATAAATTTGATCATATATTGAGGACTGGTTAGCTTGATTAATTTAGGAATTGAGAGAACTTGTAAGCTCAAGTAACTATTAATTAGCGATTATTACATAAAACTTGATAAAAACTTAATATTATGTCATTATTTGTCACGAATCATTCGATTAAATGTAATAATGTATTTAGTTCGAAGTTTAATTTCGACTTTTTCATTTTACGTTAAAGATCTATAAATTAAGTTCAGTAAGAATCTCTTGAAAATTACCAGTTTTTATAGAAAATAGGCCGTGACGAGTTCAGCGCTCGGCGCATGATGACACAAAAAGGCTCTCTCGCCAGACATTTCTATATCTAGCTACTCTAAAATAGATGTTATATTCATCCATCTATCCATCTATTATAGGACTTGAGAGTGCGGTTTGGGGTTAACCCCGAGTCTCGATAGCTTCGCCGCAAATAAAATAGAAGAGACAGCATACGATCGATCACTTTATTCATTCTATTTAGTTATCGGATCCGTGCATTTATTCTTGTTTATACAAATTTATACACTTTTCAAGTTGGCATATTATTGATAACTTTAAAATATTCTTCATAGCGGACGAAATAAGAGTTTCGACATATAATTCGGAAAATATTCGTGAATCAATGACTCAATAGTATTCTTTTTATAATATTTAAGTAGCAAACGAGCATGCAGTCGATCTGATGGTAAGTGACTCCTGCCGCCCATGGACATCCGTAATCAATCCCAGATAAGATCAGAATCTTTCTTAAGGTTGGCCACAGTGGCGTTGCCACTCCTGTGACTTTAGTGGACTAAGTTGGAACGCCTCTGATAAGTATCAGACCACTCTTCAGACCAAAACACAGCAAAGCTTATCACTGATGTTATTAGGCAGAAATCGGTGTGGCGGTGATGCCTCCGGAGTCGAACAGCATAAGGTTCTAACATGTTAGACTGGTTCCTAGTTAGAATTTCATTGTTTAATAAATACTATGTAATGCTTGAACTCCAGCGAGATATGATATGTATGTGTTTAGGTTCTCAAAGGAGTAAACGACACAGGATTCTCTTCATATGTAATTCAAGCACACGTGACAGGAACGCTGCCGTTGCCGTGAATGTACTCTCCAATATCTTGTGTGCGTATATTATATAGAGAATATTGGAGCATGAGGGTCGACTAATATTAATTAATATGCATCATTTTTTACGTTTTACCGAGCTTGAATACGGTAATACAATTGTACCATAGAAAATTCATAAAGTACTATATTATGTACCAAAGACGCTAGAGGCATGATTTTATAAAATCCTCGTAGTCAAAAGAATAAAGCTTTGAGCAAACAAACTTCATGTGCAGCAAAGAATAGGAATCAATCTCAGCTTAGCTTGAAAATGGGATGCTGTGAGACGTAAAATTACTCCGTAAACGTCAAAGACCTTCAAGAATAGAGTTTGTTGTATAGAAGTGATTTTTCGTTTAGATTGCAAATATAAATATTTTACTCTTCGAGTATTAATGTATTATCTGTTATACAATACATTTTATTATGTATACAATATATGATAAGTATCTAAATAAAAGATATAAATAGTAAAATCAGTAAACACGCTCATAATGGAGGCTCCGCGCATTTGTTAGGCCAACAATTATTCCAGTTTGCGGGAAATTTAAAAAAGGTAAAAGTAATCAACGTTTAGGTAGACAGATCCAAGTAAAATCACGAAAGTTTTCTTTGATGGTAATTTGTTTTACAACAACGGCAATGTATATGAAGGGCGAGTGAACGAAAACCGGTACCACTAAATATATTTTCTTAATAGTAAATTAAGTAGGATCATGCATCATTCGGTATAGCATCTATTAATTTTGTTTATAGTAATTTAAGCACACAATTATTTTCTCTGCCAAATCACTGCGCATTGCTGTTTGCAAACGGAGCTAGTGCAATTACGGTATAAAATGCATTCCATCTAAGTCCTTAGAACGGCAACGCGGAATGAACTCTCGTCGCTCGTCATGGCTTGTAGTGGTCTCTTGCTATTAAAGAGATTGTGTGCTTTACTATTGCTTTGTACAATACGGAAATGTATGCAAAATGTCGGATTTCTGTTATTATTTCATCACATTCTTAAGTAATTTGAGTACTGATCACGTCACTTCCACTTCAGCTAAAATAAAATCAAAATGGTTTGTGAATGTGTATCCTGTTTTTGACATAGAAGACCCAAACGAGTAGTACTGTTACTGCCGTCCATGGAATCAACACGTTTAGTATTGAAGTACTAATTAAGATCAACCAATTAATACCTCAAGGTCAAGAGAACCAAATTACAATGCCTCGTATAAGCCTCTCCCTTAAGAAAGCGTGCTAAGTCCATAGAATTTAGACCGAAACTTTGCAGTGTGTACTCGTACACCTGTTATTAGGTACTATATTTTTCAAGCAGCCCATTACAAACTTTTTATTAATTTGGTATGAGAATGTTCAAGATAATAGTGAAGCGCTTGACTGATTTTGAAAGGATTTTAACGGACAAATGAGAGGACTTGACGTTGACTGAGAGCGATTAACATACATATATTATGTTACAATTCATCGGGAAGGATTACAGTATAATAAAAGAAGATAAATGCGAGCGGAGCTGTGAGAGGGAGCCGGGCTTACATTGCATCATCATTATATAATTTAGCTAAGACAACAGAGTAAACAACATTTTCTTTTTTTATTTGTCAACCGACTTTCGTTTTATATTTAGATTTATTTAAATTCCTACCTTTGTGGCTTTTGAATGTAGCTTCACTGTTATCAACAAAAATTGTTAAATAAAAGTGGAAGTTTATAATTATAGCCAATTTTGACTACTTGACAACAACCAGGAAATTTCTTTAAAATTAATGGGTGAAAACCTGCAAATGTAATTATATTCAAATAAATTTTGTTTAAAACTCAATACCTTATTTTCCTAAATCTTTTACTTAGTATTACTCTGCCCATGTCCTATAATCAAATCAAGATTTGTAAAATTATCTAAGTGTCAAAATCATCTGTAAATTATTTACGAGTTATATATCGGTTCTAACGGTATACGAGTTACGGTTCTCGTATTTATTACTACCACGCTTTAATGGTTTTGTCAACAATCTGGAACAAATACTAAATGTTCTCTATATAAAATCCCATCTAAGCACAAGAGCACACGGAAAGAGGATCACTAAATATCATAGTGTGGCTTGGGAGTATTTTTATGAACGAATATTTTTAGATACGCCACCGATGGATCTTGTAGAACAATATTTTTGTAGAAGAATGAAGTAGAAAACGATCATGCAGTCCACCTGATGGTAAGTGGTTACTGCCGCCCATGGACATC
>DWLI01000976.1:0-17542 GCA_018249915.1 Cecropterus dorantes dorantes | reverse complement strand
GATGTTTTCCTTCACCGTAAAGCAGTGATAATTAACTTCTAATACGCACATAATTTTAGAAAAATCAGTGGTACGTGGGATTCGAACCCCGGACTCCCGATCGAGAGCCCGAGTTTCAACCATTCGGCTATCACTGCTTAGTTGCATGTACCTACAGTTAATTACAAGAATGGTACTTTATCTGCTACTAGGATTATCGTTATCTGTAAATTAGTAAACGCGGATTAGATGCAAATTTCAACTGTCTTCGAATACCCATTCGGTGTGAAACACAAACTATTTAAGGGCATCTACAAACAAAGCGGTTATAAGCTGCTTAGGCATGTCGTATGTGATGCTCGTTTGCATTTAGGTACTTTGACTAACCGTTAGGTAAGGTATCATTTGTATATGTATACTAATGTTATAAAGCGGAAACTTCTGTTTTTTGTATGTATATTTCTCAAGAATTACTGGTCAGAGTTGGAAAAAATTGGTATAAGGCATTCATTGAGAAAGGCCTCAGACTATAATTTATTTAATAAAATACAATTATCACGATATGCAAATACCAAAATGATTATCACAATAAATTTTCAGGTCACGGTGTTATTAAATGTATAAATACACTCACACATGTTTCATTTTTCGACAAACACAGTTATTATTTATAAGTTACGTTGGTACATAGTTTTATGTATCACCTATTACTTTTTCGTTTCCTTACTTTGGTTTTACGTTTACTACTAATTGGTCTTAATGTTTGACTTATTGGTATATGTTACCTACAACCCACAACTAGGATAGGTATTTAGGTAATCTTATTCTTCCTAACAATCTAAGTTAATATACAAATAAAATCAAAATTAAAATTTTGAAAAAACCTGCGACGGTTAAGCTGTAAAAAAGATAAAATACTTAAATAATGAACCCCCGACCATGTGGCTCCCGAAGATGTAGATGTGACAAGGACATATTCAATACCCTGAACTTTATTAAAAATATTAAAAAAAAAAAACCGTCGGGTTTAAAATACTAATGGCAGCCCCATTAGTATTTTAAATTTCAATATTAATATGGTACTACTCAAACGAGTATTTTGAAAAAAAGGCAACATTGGTTTGTTGCACAAACATCCTCTCACTCCAAATGCATATACCGTCTCCGTTCCGTCGAATAATAAATGTTTTTATATTCTTTTCATCATAATTTTAATGCAATCCAATAGCACCTATCTATTAGTTATTGATAATATTAGACCTAATCATCAAAGTATACTGTACACTGTAATACTACTGTACACTAATATGTATTAGCATCGTACACTTATGTATACATTATCCTAGACACATTCAATATTTAAAACCAAAACGTGCTTATTAAGAAACCGCCTGAACTAAGCGTAGTAACCGTTCTGTCTAGATGCAACTTTAGTTAATCCTTAATAGGGGTGTGAGATACCGTCTGTTTTCGGCAGCCATTATTTACTTTAGCGAATGGTTGATATTTATTAACCATCAGACCGTAAGCCGTAGCTAAATACTCGCATTAAGGAGATGTAGAGCTTCCGATAATGCACGGAGTTTTGCTCAAAGGAACATTTAGACAACTTAGGTGCTTAATTTTGTGTAATTCTCGTGGAAACTTCGTTTTTGTTGTGCTCCAGGAATCAATAGGTATTAAGCGGATTAGGTTGCTTAATATATTGTTTGCTTCTAAATTTATTGTGCATACCTCGCTAAGATTCTACACAGGTATGGTTCTACTTTTTTACATAGTTGTTAGACGCAGAAACATGATTAGTTGTCTTTGCGGACCACGGACATTTGTATTGATTATTTAGCTCAGAGCAATAAGCATAAATAAACCTCATATATGTAATTATCTCTGCTGTGACATAATCCTAAAACAGCAACTTTGCCATTGTTTGTAGTGTCATTACTAACTGTCATTGTAATTAAGAGTTCCACTTTAGTTTTGCATGTGTTAAATATACATTTCAAAATTACTATGAATAACAAAGGTTAGGTATGCCCTAAATCTCGTTTTATCTACTAGTTACTAACCAAAGATTTACTGAAAACTACGTGTGAACTGATCGCATTTGGCATTCCGATGAAAAGATTTCCTGTCTTAGCTAAATTCATATTTGGGGTACTGACTGACTGGAATGATATATCGTTATCATAGTGAACTTATGAAATGTATATAATCTGGTACTGGAGTATATAACTGCGTATATGAAATTGTTGCTCAAACAAATAAAGGTTTTATTTGTGTAACAATCCTGTTAAATGTCCATCAAACTTTTGAAATAACATCATTTTGTATAGATCTCAGCTTTCAGTTTTCGTAGCTGTCCTAACTTTCCGTATGTTATTTAAAAATAGATATTTTGCCTAATAACAGCAGCGTATAGCGCTGCGGTGTGCTGGTCTGAAAGGTGTGGTAGGGGGACGTGATTATCAGAAGCGTTCCAACTCAGTTATTAGGGGTAGCAACGCATCTGTGGCCAACGTCTGGTACTTCTTCTCGCGCTGGGCCCCCGCCAGGGGGCCCGGCGGGCTCTTGATGAGGGCCTTGCCCTTCGCACGTGGTGCGCTACCGTGTCCCGTGAAAACGGGAGGGTCATGTGGGGGGCATTGGTGGTCAGGCGGGCTGTATTTTTTTGTGTTTTCAGGCCAACGTCAGGTAAGGCTGTGACTTTACATGGGGTGTCTTATAAATTTGCATAGGCGGCTGTGCCCACTGACTATCAGGAAGACTGCATACTTTGCTACTTATGTTACTTAATTTTATGTATGTTAGAAAGCTTTATGTCTTTAAGAGAGCCTTACCATGGTACCAACTACTATTATCTTAAAAATTACTTGTTTGAAAGAAATGCCATTTACATAGAAGTTTTCTACATGTGTGCTTTTGTATGTATGTTCAATATATTAAAATATTTTAATGAAGTAAATAATTCCATATATTAAGCTAAAAGTAAATGACGATAAGGGAGTTGAAATAATATAAGTCCGATTATTTTTCAAATTTTTATTTTATTTTTATAAAGGTTTCATTGTATTTATCGTAGGTATAGTGTCATTTGAAATATATTGTAAGTATGTATGCTAAATTAGCTTTCCAATTAGGTAATGTGTAGTAGGCGATTACGTATAACAAAAGACAGTAAGTAAACGAAAATTACAATTTTTGCATAGCTGAAGTTTACACCATTCAATTAAAACTTATTACATAACTGTGACTGTGGTATACAGCAAAAATAGTGAAAGATTCAAAATAACTAAGTATTGGGTTAATAATGGTGCATTAACTAAATATTATAAAAAATTAAACTAACAAACTTAAGTTAAAAGCTGCTAAACATAAAGTAAATGTAGGCGCCTTGGCGGCACTCTATATAATATGAATCTATGGAAATATTTTAAGCATTCATTTGAACTATACGTTACTCGAAACTACAACGTTCTTGCCGGCGCAGACTCTACACTTTGTGCGTAGAAGCCAATAAAATATTTTGCGGTATCGGTGCGAGTTCTGACGCAGGCAAGAATTCCGTCCGTCACACCTAGGGTTGCCACTCGTACGTACAAAATAATATATAAAGTTTTACGAAAAGACTCAACACGTTCAGACAGTAGACTTTTATTCGTAGCTTTTGGTGAATTGTTTGTTTAAGAAAAAAGGAACTTAAGGAACTTTCCTTACTGCATGTTCACAGAATATTTGGTAGGTACTGTATATTCTAAAAATTGTTCGTATAATACATAGTATATTTCATAGTAACGTATTTGACAACCCTAGTTGCGGTGGACGCCGGCCTGCGCGACGCGACACGCGGCTCGCCAGACCACGCGAACATTCTTTAAAATAATTTCCAGTCAGTAACAGTCAAACAAAATTGGACTAAACAACAAGGAATTTGTACTTTGGGAGATGTGATATTATAGAGAATCGACTAGGTCCTCATCAAATGAATAAAATACTTAATGAACATTGTATCCATAATATATCATATAAGCAATATAAAACGTAACATAATCGGAAACACTAGACATAATATAATTCTGCTAAATAACTGAAGTAATTCAGGTTCATCGCCAGAGTTGTAATGGAGCAATTTGAACTTTGACATCTTTAAATTAGTGACGAACGTTATTCGTAAGCCGACGCAATCGACTAGACCCGGCTTCGTGTCATCAGATGTTTATTAGCGCAGTGTCCACTACAAAACTGTCCGACGGTATTGTCTAACAATAAATCCAATAGAATAAAACTTCCCTAAATTTTGTACCAAAAACGTATCTAGCGTCGTATTAAAATGATATGATTGCGAACAGCGACACTTTGGTAAGGATCACAATCGCAGGAATGCTGCGCGCCCTTCGCCGTAAAGAAAAACAACAAAATGTTCCCCGCGTTCGTACCCACTACACAATACATTCTGCTATTGATCGTCGGCCGCATGTTCGGTAGGTAGATTTGCGATTCACTGATATTACATTAATAATAAATGTCACAACATCAAGCCGGTATAAAAAACACTAAGCCTACTAAACCTACTACCTGCGAAAACTCTTTTAAAGAGTAACTTACTCACTAGATTCGTAAAGTAACACAGGCCCCGCCGTTCGGGCGACAGCGCAATATCAGAATTCGTATAAAATATAACATGTTTTTTACTTCTTAGTTTATTACAATTTTCTGAAACAACCTTACACACTAGTCATGCTTTACCAACATTACAAAATAGACAATACAACGCTTACTATCGTTATAAATGCTTTCCAAATATTTTAATCGTTACGAATGGAACTTCACTCCTTAATACATAATAACCAGTAATATTCTTACTCATCTAACTTCCTTTGTGCCAATTCCTTACGCATCCGCTGCGAAAATACAAAAATATACGTTGAGACGTATTAAAGATTTTTATAAAATAATATCAATTTTCAATGGTATAAGTTATTTTTTAAATTTAATCGACCCTTATCAATATTCCAAGCACTTAACCTTACCTTAAATTAATCAATTGGCGTTTTTTTCTGAGCTTCCTACCATCGCATCGTTTCCTTACTTTCACCGAGCCATATTCCAGAAAAATTGTAAGTAAATAAGAAGAGATCATGTATTAAACACTTAGATACGACCACACACAATAATTATAATGCGTAGATCTAGGGTACCTACACGAGAAAATATGGAAAAATCGATAACACGAGGAATATACTCAATCATTCAAACATACATCACTTATAATGAGAAATTATTCTATAAGATGCTTATAAAATTAATGCATCGAATATACGCTGTAAGAAGCAACCTCCACTATTCTGCTTGGTAATCAACCCATGCGTTGCGTTGATAGAGACGCTTAAATCTGGTTATGACAAGTATGAAGGCTACCATATGTACCATAAGTAATGCCTTTTGATTTAAAACGCCGACCTTGTGTGCAATCCACATAGTACGAAAAATTTGGGTTTTGTCAACATTGTACCATGGTGTCGCCATGCTTAGACCAAGAAATCATTCCCAAAGCTTGATGATAATGGAGATTACTTTAATACATGGCCTTGCAAGGAATGCCAATTGTAAAACAATATTTCAAAGCATCTGACCAAATCGCACGTACGATAGGAAAAACACTAATCCTAAATATGTAAAAATGACCTTAAGCTCACGTTGAATTCAAGAAGAAATCCTTCTAACGCAAATCTACTCAAGTCCCATGTAGGGTTGTTTTCGACTGGTGAAAATTCCTTCTCGAAATACGAACGAGCGGTCTTACACAATACCTATTATCGCTGTGATACACGTAGAGTTCAAGACTCGTCTTATAAAAATACTACATCTACGATTCCAATAAAAAACGTACATTACTTGATGTTTAATTTACGAATTACATATAATAGAAAAAGTTATCGCTAAATATTCGTTATCGATACGAAAGTACAAAAAGTTTTAGAGTTATTTCGAATTATGACACTCATACCCTGATGCACCCCGCGCATTACGTACAGAACGTTAGCCTAATTGCCTCGCAATAACTTATTTATTATCATTAACCAATTCGTAGATTATCACCGTACATTGTTCTTGACAAGATTTATAAATTGTAACGTGTTTGCGCTTAGGGCGTTTGCACACGGCGATTTTAAAGCGATACTAAACTGAAAGCGATCACTAATACGATGTCTATCTTTAGTACTACTCGTTAGTATCACTATTATTCATAGACGTTGAAAATATCGCAGTATGCAATCGCCCTAAAGGTTTTCTTTCGTATTCCATACAAACCGATCCGCTATCAAGTAACATTTCCGTGGCTAACGATTGATTTATCACTTCCCACATTCTCATGGCATTTGTTAGTTAAATATTGCGGAGTAAAATAACAGTTTGGTTGCATATGAATAATGACAACGGTACAGAGATCAATACAATGTTATTACTTACACCATAGATTTAAATCGATAGATGGCTCATTAGATTGAGATCAAAAAATTTGATAGATTTGAGTTCGTACTCACGAGAATCGTATGTACTCCAAGTATGAAATGGAGTTTGATAGCTTTTCCAAAAACAAGCAAGTTCAATAATCAAGAATTCACTTTTAATTCCAGGTTTGTCTAACGATTTAAATCTATGTTTACACTAACAAATGCGACGGAACGTTAAGCCCTACCTACAAAAGTTAATACAAAAGGTCAATACATACTACATTAGTGTAGAAAACATCGAATATCAAAATATAATTAACACATTTTGATTTGCATCTTTCACTAACCAATAACAGCCGTATACTAGAATCAGCCAATGCGTTAGAGAAATTTTGAGCTTCACGTGAGGACGCCGGGTATCATTCGGATACTGAATGTCACATTGACAATAACCTAAGGCAGTCTGTTAGAATCAATGGGTCAAATTAGGACCAAAGATATTTTATATGTCTAGATTGGTTTTAAAAATGGGGTAAATGAAATAAATAGACTAAATTGGTATAGCTGTTTTCACCGTAACGGCTCATACAGAGCTCTTACACTCACTGATGAATATTAGACCCTATAACTTGATCCAATAAAAATGTTGATGCAAAATGGCGCTTGTTTATTTTTCGCTTACACGTTAAGAAAAATAGGCAAATGGGAATAACGCCTTTTATTGAATCAAGTTATACAGGACACTGGTGAGCACCAGACGCGAGACAATTAAAATATAGTCATATTTGTATATCTTTTATTTACTTTCCTGTCTCGTGGCATCTTGACATATTAATATCTTTGGATTACGCTTAACACCTAACGAAAAACAGCCTAGAGAATTACTGATAGGAGTTACTAAGGGTTGAATTCGTAACAAGTCTATTAGTCTAGTCAATTTCTAAAAGGCTACTTAGAAAAGTATAAAAGTACAAAATTTGGTAAAAGGACGCAACATTTTATTTATCACGGATAAAACTCACGATTTTTATGGTTATTAAGAATAAGTCAATCGATTTTATTATCTCTAGGCTGTTTTAGCGAAATGTACGTAGAACCTATTGTTAAATACTTATTGTTTTGTTGCATATAAAACTACTTCTGAAATCCTTTTAAAATATTGCCGTGTATTACTGGTTCTCGATATCACAACTTCTTGTTATATTAGTATTAGGAGAAACAGTCAGTAACTATATGCAATAATTGTGATTTCAGTATATTTAAATATTAATAGGTGAATTAAAAAAAACTGCAGAATATCTAGTCTTATTCTTGAATGTATAGTACTTAAGACATACAGTTGTGGATTAGTCTCAAAAGTAGTTTCTATTTTTATGACATTGTAAATTGAATCTGAAATATATATTTCTACACGGAAGAATAATGTAAGTTCAATAGGAAGTCTGCAAATGGAGTTCTGAAACAATGAATTCGTTAGCGATTCATTTGATTTAATTGCAAAGCTATTTCAATCAAACGACATTGTTTTGTCTTTATAAATGCAAGTTGGCGAGCATAGACAATTTAGTAGTTTCCATCAGTAAAACGAATGAGAAAATTTAATGTCAATTTGACAAACCTACACGAGTCACGTCTAAATGACTCTTATGACCAGAATGCACACGATTATAATACTCGCACGTCGCGCGAGGGTACTAGAAAATGGCAATAATTAGTACTGAAAGAAATGTAATAATGACTAAACGTTACGTGTGACCACAATCATGCATCCCTTTCACGCCAGTTTATATTAAAGAAAGTACCTAAATCTAAATGAGACCTACCGTGGAAATAAGGTTCGATAAAACCATATCGAAAAGCGAGACACAAGACCTATAGTTTAGCGATTATTATGCCGATATCGAAGACCTACCGAGTGCAACTACTATGTACTATTCTAGTCGCATTTAAAAATACGAATCCAAATAAATACAAAAACCTAATAGAGATAGAAGATATAGCTTTCATATAAGTAACAATTTTTCGCTCCTAAATTTACCAACGAAAACAAAATTTATTTAAAATAAATATAACGGTTAGTTACTTCTGTTAGGAGAAACAATTGCGCGTTATATTAGGATTACAGCAACTATTTCGTAAAGTTTATCTAGATCACTGTCACTTTTATATGTATTTGATTTATCTTATAAAATTTGCAAAAGTAACAAATTGTTTCTTTGTACTTTTAAGCAATTCACTAAATTACACCACATTAAATTCAACATGAAGAAATTTGAATGTCGGTGTCTAAATAAATTGTCATTAATTACAAAATTTAACAAATATGTGCAAATAAACTAAGAAGTTTGCAACGTTCGTGTAATTACATTTATATAAACTGAACAGATAACTAAGTGACTAAAATATGAATAATCAAACACATACTAGGATAATATAAGAACTGCGGAGGAGTATAGGGAAAACTATTGATAATATGCCTCCTGATAACATTTTATACAACCGTTTCAAGTGTTCCGTATCTACTCGTATCTACGTCCCAAATGCTTCTCGGAGCCTGGTATCTGGAGAACTTAGAGCTAAAGTAATGGAAGAACTGTTTCTTGACAAACCGTCCATCATATAAAATTAATAGCATACTACAAAACTCAACCAACGTAATAATTTATTAAACTCTTTAGTAAAAAGTCACATGACGGTTTGTCAAGCAATCAGCGCCCTAATCATTTTAAGATTACGATAAAAGATAGTTGTACTATAAGAAAGAAAGTACATGTAACTAATTAATTATTCACGATAATTATGTTACAATTTTACGTTACATTAATATAAAGGATTTTAATTTAGGAGCCGTCACGCGTCACTATAATTTACTATTTGTAGAATATAGAGGTAATGGAAAGATTTGTAATAGTGAAACGTTTTAAAATATTAAATAAACATCCTTTGTGAGTCAGAGGACTTTGATATATTCGTCTAGAGGATATTAGATTTTTAATATAGCGTTATATTATTCGAATTTGTACCGGAAAGGGGGCCAACGACCCGATACCTAGGGTCGTTACAACCGTGCCTATAATACATCTACGTTAGATGGCTCTGTATTGACTATTAAACAATATGACTCTATATTTTTGTCTCTTTCCTAAATACACAAACTGTAATGACATTTCACTTATCATTTGTACATGGTCACCATCAGATGATCTGGTTAAATTTTTTTTAATATTTTCCTAAATATACCAACAACAGCTCGCCTTAATTACTTTTCAAATACTTTATTGTATACATTCATTTAAATGTATATATTCAACTTTTAAATATAATTCTATATTCGAACGAGCAAACTTCGATAAAATTAAAATTGATTAACATATGAAACGTCATTACAGTTCGAGAGATTGTTAAAATAATAGGGATCTTTGATATTGTTGAAATTATGTACTATCGATTTATGGCTAATCTAGAAATATGCAATAATATATCTCATTAAACACTTTGTCAAGCATTCGTGTGTAGATTAACTGCATATTTACAATATCAATCATACGTACTATGATAGAGTTAATGTTTTCGATATAATATTCTCAACCTTAGAGTACACTAATAAAGATTAAGCGGAGAATACTAATTAAAATTTAGAGAAGTATAAATACACGCACACTAGGCGAACTGGCGACTATATTCCTATGATATATAGCTTAGTACATGCATTAAGGTATGTTTTTATATATTTAAAATGACGAAAAACGGTCGATAAATAGATCTTTGTTAGACCGTTTATCTTCATTTTATACGTTTGTAATTTGTAAGCAATATGTCCATGCAGGTAAATATGATTTTTAAAGTACACTAAAAAAGCTCATTTCTATTTGTAATTTTAGTCTGTCCCCTATAAATAACCACACTTTACTAATTGGTTAGATATTTAGTGTGGAATTCACCGATATAAACTACATATTATATTGAAAAGTCAAAAGAAAGCGATACCTAATATTTCTACTAATAAAAATAAATGTTAGTTTCTCAATTCCTTTGTACGTAACTTTAAAATACCATAATTTCTTTGATCTGTTTTAGAGTGTAAATATGTGAAGGAAAGTTACTTCAGTTTTTTTTGTCAGAAATTATTATACAATCTTTGAATTCTTTACAAAATAAGACTCCCTAAGAGCACAACGGCTTACTTTATTTTCAGGACATATTTTGACTCATTTGACTTTAGCAATATAATAAAGTAAATGCTTACTTCTATAGGGGAACATTTAAAAATTGTCTATGTATATAGTGAGACCAGTTCGCCTCCACTCAAACAGTGCTCGATGATAAAGATGACGATTGATGAGGTGCAGTGATGCGGATGATGGCGAAGTGACGTGAAGACGTAACGATGATGATAGGTGATGAACAATATGGCTCTACTTACTATGCAACAGATTCAGTCCAATTCATGAACAAAGACCGAGTATCGAATCTTATGATCTCAAGAAACGATACCGGTCGCAGCAAATTTTAATAAAAATGGCAGTTTTGATTTTAGAAGGTTAATGCAAAAATTTTAACTATAAAAATCGTCAAGTCTTCGTAGAATTATTGCCTACAAACGGACGTCGGTCCGTCGATATAACGTTACCCTATTTTTATTATTTTCATTACGATCCGTTACGTAAGCGCCTGCCTATCCGCACCACTTTATCACTATTCACTAAAGACGCATTAGTTACTAGATTTTTTTTATCACTTGTGATCACTTTGCGAGTAATAAGTATCAAATGTATCAAAAACCTTACCTAGAACTTTAACATTAAACAGTTACTGAGTAAATGTGCACATCACTTATACGCTTAGTAAATGTTGAAGCGTTACTCTTACAAATAAATAGACATTCATGATAATTATAAGAAAACCCTTAACCTAAACTACAGCGATTGCCAGATAATTGTTGTTTAACAAAAAGGATAAGCTCCGACGCTCAAAACAAAAATAAAACAATAATAAAACCAGTAACAATGATTAGCGGATAATAAAATACACGATTTTTGAACCCAATGAAAAGAAAGTTTTTATCAACTGATATGGCACAATTTTGAAAAATAATAAAACTTAGTTCATTATCATAATCAATAACAATTTCAACATTCCGCTAATCACTGACATATATTTTATAATGCAAAAACAAATGATTTTTCCTTCACACGCGATATATTAAATAAAATCACTCCAATTATTGTAATATACATATATTACTTGTAGATATACGTACGACAAGCTAATAATAATTATTTATTGGTGACACAGCAATAACTTATAATTAAAACCTCTACCGTAATTAATAATTAAGTGTACAAAAAGTGTAAATACAGTAAGTAAATGAAAGTGATATTAAAAAATAAACTAACATGGCATCTCTAATTAGAGAGAAATTTCTTCCCAAAATCAAAGTGCCATTTTGGTGGGAGGAAATAAAGGATCGCAATAAACCTACGAAAATATTGTATAACACTTAAGTTAAAGTTTAAAATTTTGCTAAAATAAAACATAACTAATAAACTAAATTGAACTAAACAACACACCACTCAAACGTCCCTATCAAATAGGGCATCATATCAGTATCACTGAAATCGAAGGTAATCAAGAATTTAAAAACTTTCTTTCCCCCTTCACAAGGAGTATTCCCCCGATCTAAGGTTCAATTGGAAACAAAAAAAAATGCAGTTTCTGGCGTCACTATACCGCTAATTATTATTTTCAATAAAAATCAACATCTACTTATTTTAATCAACAAAGTGCAGAATAAAATTAAAATAAAATCAATAGTACGATCTAAACCGATACATAAAATTATTTTCAATAATACCAACTTAATTTTAACAAAAATTATTCCTAGCTCCTCACCGGAGGATGCACTCACAAGTCCAAAATAAACCGCCACAAGAGTCCCGCACGTAAGATTTAAGCAATCTGGTTCAAATAGTCGATGAAGTCGTTGGAGAAGAGCTGCAGATGAGAGGGCTCGGAGAAGGGCGCACGGCGAGGAGTGCCGCAGGCGGCTGCCGGCTTCGGGCGCAGCGCCGCCAGGTAGCGCTCGGCTAGGCTTTCACCCAGGCTCATGGCCAGGGTCTCCGGGCTCAGACCCAGCAGCGATAACGACTCGGTGATGCTGGCGAGGGTGGGATTGAGGTACTTAGCGGGCTCGTCGATTGGTTCGGCCGCGCGGGACGCCATGCTCGTGTTCACGACAGGGCGCAGCGCGGGCGGGGAGGCGCGCCGCGGCGGCGACGGCGCGAGGCCCCATGGGTCCGGGGGGGTGCCGGGGGAGTGCCCCGGCACCGCCGTTTGTTATGGCCACTGCTGGAACAGCGGGAACGCCCGTTTGGTGAAGCAGTACGACAGCGGCTTCACGAAGTGGGTGTCCACCACGCGGCAGTGCGGGCACGTCACCGGGTGCGAGTAGTCAGAGTAGTTGAGCCGCTGGTGAGGATGCAGCAAGGGCTTGTAGCAGTTGTTACACTGTAGAGAGAAAAAAAAATGATTGTACATTTACAAGATTAAAGGTTACAGATAAAAAGTAAACGTTAAACTAAAAAAATATTTAAATACAAAAAAGGAATAGAGTAATGTACCTTCAGTCTCTCAGCGCAACAGGGCGTAGCCATGAAGATGTCGTAGGAATACATGGTGCCCAACACCAGCGAGGAGCCGTCCCATTTCTGGCCACAGAAGCGGCATCGAATCGTGCGTTCCGGGTCGCACCGCTCCAGGCACCCCATGCACACGCACGTCAGGTATTGCGTGCGGCCCTCCACTTTCACCTGCACAAAAGTATGTGTACTGTAGACAATAAATAAAACGAGTTGGTGTAGGGAAAGTATATACAATCCAACCGAGAGAACTTACTTTGTTGCTGGGTAAACCTCTAAGACGACATAAATATTAATTTATGTTCAGACAAGTATGGAACTTTATTTGTGTGTATCACGGACGCTATAATTGAACAATCTACACCCAAATGTAAATAGTTAAGTCATCATGAAGAAATTGAATCCAGAGAAAAATATTGAACCCAGAGCAAACTACTGCACTACGGAGGTTGTGAAAAGGGAAAGCTTAAATTGTGTGATTGGGCAATTTACAAACATATCCTTAAGATGACATGTATTTGGAATCTCACAGGATAATCCGTAAGGTGTAAAGGGTGTCTGGCTGGGGACATACGCTAATTCTAACGTCAAACAAACATGCGAGTATCCGTGCACGCTCGCATTCGTCTCCTAATTCGCTGAACAAACACAGTCAGTCGAAAAGTTCGTCGCGTTGCGAGCGAGACGTTACGCTTACGTTATTTTGTAGACTTGAATAAACTTTGGAGATCTTATTTAAGTTTAGAAGAAAGTTTGCTCCGCTACAATTGAGCGCTTTGTAAACAAAGTTGTAATGAGGTAAATGTTATTTGTAACTCGCTACAGCACAGAATATTCCTTAGGATTTGCTCAGTCAAAGGTCAGAGAAGTCAGTAACGGCAAACTAGTTGTGGATTCAGGCAGCATATTCCAATAAATCTCGTCTATAACAGTATAGCGAGACATTGATTGAGTAAGGTAAATTGTGTACTTGAGCATTGTCTGGGCGCGAAAAACAAGGGGCAAATTACACGAAAAACTTTTAATCAATTTTTGGCTTCAATATTATAAATTAGTCTTCTGTCTGTATATATCTGAAAATTAATTTTTAATACGGCTGAATTAGATAAAATAAATTGACTTATTATTTGTGAAGGTAACGTGCATGTAGCGTTGACCGCTAAAAATTAAATATTTTTATTGAAGCGGTAGCGTACATGTGTCCATGGAAATTATAAAAATAATGCCATTTAAATTTTAAATTTATCAGATCTAATCTAGGAATCTTACGTATAAATTTCGAATCCGCATAGAGCTGTGTAAAATGTCTTTGCGACTGTTACTATCATAATGCAATTTTATAGCAGTATTTAAGTAGTAGTATTTATAGTAGTATTAAAATACCTCGACAGCGCTGCTGGTATGTTGTCGCGGGCTGAGGAAGAATGTGCCATCGACCAGCGGATATCTGTCGAAGACGTGCAGGGTCTCCTTGCAAAGCGCGCAAGACACCCGCGGTTTGTGCTGCCCCGCCAACGTCGAGAGGATGAACAGCCTGGTGTCGTCATTGCCGTGGTTACCCTCGTCTTCGATCTAGAACAAAAAACATCCAATTAATATTAAGTACTTTTAAGTACTAACCACTTCGCTGTAGCTCAGTCTGATATTATTTATTAAGGAAGTAAATTAAAGTTCCGTTCCCGTTCTAGTAGTTCCGTCTCGTACTTCCAGTACTTATTATAGTATAGATTAAGCTATGTATATGAAACATTATCAAAGAAGTCAGTAAAGTAAATAGATTTTTTTTATTTTAAAGTCATGTGGACACAAAATAAGGGTGCCTGTTTCTTATGTTTTTGTATGTATTATATTTAAAAAAATCAATGTATTTTTTATACTATACTACTAACCGGTCATTGTTATCTGGACGTAATATATACATGAGTGGCGCTGGTGCCGTCATAATGAAACTAAAACAAATCTGTCCCCTTTTAGCAAATGTTGTATTAGATTAAAAAAGATTACTTTACATTAATATTTTAATAGTACATAACGGGTCGTCACTACTATTTAAATTAATGACCACTTAATGAAGTCATGCTCAGATGCAGACTACAGAAAAATGTATACTAATATTATAAAGCAGAAGAGTTTGTTTCTTTGGTTAAACGTGCTAATCTCAGGAACTACTGGTTCGAATTGAAAAAATATTTTTGTATATCACGCCCTGTTTGTTTGTTTTTCCGTACGTAGTAGAGGGTGAAACCGCGGGGCCCAGCTAGTGAATTTATAATTAACGTTCACAGAAAAAAATACACAGTAATGTTGTTTTTATTTTTTATGTATACATTTACGACCATCTAGAGAGCTAACTGAGTAAATAAAGCACCCCAGACTACTCGGAGGATTACCGCACGACTTCAAAGTGCGGGGGAAACAAAACGTAACATAAGGTCGAACACTCTTTGCCCGCCGATGTTGGAAAACCACGTTCGCAGTTTCAATATTTCATATCCCCACATTTACATATTACGATTAATGCATCCACCCACGACACTTACCGCAACTCTCCCTTCGTAATAACGCAAGTAAATGACTGCATAAAGTTGAATAATGAAAGGCTGAAAGGCAATTACGCTGAATTCGGAGTCGAAGTCAAACAAAGGCTCACGAGCGCCGCGGAGATCGATTGTGAGCACAATTCGTTCACGTACGAGCAATTTGCGAGAGCGAATAATACTGAAAGTTTAACGAGTTACTGCTGCATTGTATTACTTAATTAAACATATTATGAATAACCCAAACGTGCCGTTTCTTTAGAAGTTAAACGCGCGTGCCATTTCCTATGCGCCACAAACGTCTAAGAGTCCGACGTAGTGATACTTTTCTATTGTTTATTTTGAGATTTAAATTCAATGCCCTCGGCCGTCAACATATCGTACGTTCACGAAATGCAGAACACATAGACGGTTAGTAACTTGCACATTCCAGTGTGCTTGATGCTTGCATTCCTATTATTCTATTATTAGAATGACGTCGTGACACCAGGAACACATAAAACGTACTTGGAGAGAGCGTTGACCTACGCAAACAAACTCAGTATGATTTGCAGTATAGAACAGTGCAGTTTGCCAAGAGACGAAGCGGGGGCGGGCCATCCGGCATAGCAAACACAACCGTGATATCTTGCTTCCTAACTCCGGCACGAACGACGTCTATTTTATTCACCTAGCTTCGCCTATTCTACCTAAAATTGAAATGTCCGACACAATCGACATGGTTCGAAAATACGATAGATACTTATATCTATCGTCGATTGTGTAATGATAAATATCTGCCATGTGCGCGAGACAGACGTGATTGATTTGTCGCAATGAGCATTTCGGAACTATTGTGCGGAACTGTAGATACGTGTGATTGATAATAGTTTAATGTAGGAATTCCTTCGCTAGCCCACGTGTAATATGTCGGCGCGCCGGAGCGTGTAATGAAATGTCTATGAATTACCCGAGCAATTAAAAAGACGTCAGAGTTGTCGCCTGGGGTCTAATGAGTGACAATTAGATTGTAAGTGTCGCGTTGACGAAAGTTTAGTGAGGTTGGAGGTTGCGGGCGTCGAACCCGGTGGAGTGAAAACTTGCACAATTTACTTGTGGATGCTAGTAGGTACGACAAGATTGATGAGCACTCTAAGCAGACTATTTATTTACTCAATCCGATCACGCTTTGTCTCGCAATCGTCGCCTTTTACAGAACTCTACGACTCCGTGTGGCAGTAAACCGAGACATAAAAACTTTCCGAGGATTTTATGGACTAGTGCTGTTACAATGTTAACTACAAGCGTAGGCGAAAAGGAAGGAATGGAATAGAAAATGTTCTAGCTGTCGTATAATCAGCTGACAACTGGAACAGGAAGCACAACTACGAGTATTTAATGGTTATCAAACGCGTCTTCTACTAACTGTACTACGTAAATAGACCCTTATTACGTGCGCTGACTGGTAGAGATACATAATGAATTTAAATCAGAAAAAAGCGATAAAATACGTGTTAGACCACGCAGAGTTCCGTCATCAGGATGGGCATTTGGTATTCACGGAAAAAATAACTACCCGACACGCTGAAAAACCAAATAATTTTTGTAATCCCTATATATAAATTATGCCATTAAAAAAACATATTTTTAATATATTACTACTTAAGTAGTTATTTTTAGTCATTTGAGTGCGAAACCCTAAACTCGCAGATGCTTTTATTTTATATAATGAATATAAAGACAAAATAATAATTAAAAAGTCATTGTGTAACCCCAAAAAATATTTAGAAATTTTGAAAGCTGTAACATAATTTCTACCTCCCATCAAGATTAATACCTACCCCCCTTTTTTGTTTATGGTTTATGGTTCTTAGCAAGATATCGCTATTTTAGTGATAGCACCATCTGTTCTACCTTTGTTTAAGTTCCAGTTTTTTAGTTTTCTTAATTATCGTTT
>DWLI01000975.1:0-17543 GCA_018249915.1 Cecropterus dorantes dorantes | reverse complement strand
ATGCTTCACGCTAGAAATAGGTGTGGCGGTGGTACTTCCCCGGTCGAACTACACTGGTTCTACCACCTGTTAAATATGTCATATGTCACTGTCCGTCAAGTCAGGCTGTAGCGCGTGCCATGAACATACATAAATAATAAAAAAATAAATAAAATAGAAACCGATTTCAATTGTACACAAAGCAAAATAATTTAAATACATGTTTTATAATACACAATACAGAGTACATAGTCCCGAAGTCGGTCAACATATTTTGTTAGATTACAACGACGAATCTTTGTCCAACGAGTACATGAGTTTAAAAATGCAGTCAAATTGAGAATCTTCTTTTTGAAAGTCCGTTAAAAAGCAAAATTAAAATAGTTTCTTGCCGAATCTTCTCAGTTGAAGTCATCTTCCGATCCGGTGGTAGTGTCAGAAAAAGCAGTGAATTTGACAATTTGTAAGTGCCTTAGGCCTATGCAAAAAAAAGATATGATGAACATAGGCTATATTTAATACGAGAAAAAAATAGGAATCTGAGTGAAAACTATTTAAAGATGGCGACTACATTTATGTCCCGTAACGAAAGCACGAGTGCTTTAGCTAGTATATTTATAAAGCTAAAGAGTTTGTTTGATTAAACGCGTTAATCTCAGGAACTACTGGTTCGAATTTAAAAAATATTTTTGTGTCGAATAGTACATTTATCGAGAAAGGCTATAGGCTACATGTATGTTTGTTTTTTTATGTAGTAGCGGGTGAAACTGCGAGGCACAGCTATATACCTAAAAAACCTGCCATGTGCGAGTTGGAATCGCGTATTAAGGGTTCCGTACCAATTATTCTATAAAAATCGGCAAAAAATCACATTTGTTGTATGGAAACCGTTGCTTAAATATTTATTTTATTCTGTTTTTACTATTTGTTGTTATAGCGTCCAGAAAAACATCAACAAAAATACATTATCTGTGAAAATTTCAACTGTCTATAGTTATCACAGTTCATTAGATACATTCGGTGACAGACAGACGGACAGACAGACCAGTAGAGTCGTAGTAATTAAATCCCATTTTTACTCTTTGGTTACAGAACCCTAAAAATGGGGCAGAGTTGCCACATATTTTTGCGTTTTTTAATACCATAAAATTATTTTCATATTTGATTACCTGTCATAAAGCCATAGACAAAATTTCATTCATTCACTAGGTGCTAGCACTACAGCTCAAAAAACCTTCCATCCTGCCTGTGCCACGCTTTTAAACTCCATTAAAAAGGCAAAGGTTTTTAATTGATTCAGCTTTTGTCTTTCGCGAATGACATTTTTTTTAATTCGTCTCCGAAATTGGAAATAAAATTGGCAAAGTTCATTTTTGACGTTAAATCTGAATAAAGCAAATGTTAAAGTTAAAAGGTTTCATCAATTAATGCAATGTTTTAATAGAAATATTTCAATATGTATTCGAATTGTATAAGCGGCCATTTTGATTTGACAGTAGCAGTCCAGCTGACAGCAACAGTTTTACCAGGTGGTAGAACCAGTGTAGTTCGGCCACAGCCACGCCTATTTTTAGCCCGAAGCTGTTTTTTGATTCGGTGGGAAGGTGTGGTCGCCGGCTCACTTTAAGATGAGACGACCATGTTAGTCCTCGGGAGTAGCAACGCATCTGTTATTGACATCAGATACACTCCCTATTCTATATTCTATATGATTCATATTCTATTAGAAGAGGGTAGAACTCTTTGTGGTTCGACTCCGGAAGCACCACCGCCACACCTGTTTCTGTTATAACGGTGTAGCTGCTGTGTTCTGGTCTGAAGGGTGTAAGGGAAACATACTTATCCGAGGCGCTCCAATTCGTCAAGAGTAGCAACGCATCTGTGGCTAACCTTAGGTGAGACTTTGATCTTACCTAAGTTTGATTACAGATGTCCATGGGCGGCAACATTAGGTGGGCTGCATGTTCCTTTTTCTACTTCCATACTATAAAAATAAAATAGGCTCGAACCGGCAACAGATGTCAAGTTACCTATGCCGCCCGCCGCGACGGGTTGTGTAACGGACGTATGCAGTAAGAGTTAGTTAAACGTATCGTGTCTTTTCCTTACCGCACAACATTAATATCATATCATAAGGGCGGTGATGCCTTCGACATCGAACTATAAAGGATTTTTTTTTCCTAACTTTAGCAAGAGTTATTTTGTTCTCGTTATTTAGAGTGGTTCTTTTTTCTCACTTGCATATGATGAATGAACTATCTAAACTATATATGATTGTACACTGTATTAGTTAAATTAACATATATCGTCAATATTCACCATCATGCAAAAAATTTCGCATAACAGAGTCAGTGGCGACGCGCAACGTGGTGATCACGTCGGGCGCGCAGTCGCCGGCGCCCGCCACGCCGCCGCCGCAGAAGTTCGTCATCGTCACCTCGCAGCAGAAGCCGCCGCAGGTGAACACGATAGCCTTACACCTATAACCTTTTACATATCTCACTCACACTGCCACAGGCACATTAACGGTACGTAAATGATAGGGAATTTGACTAAGTAAAAATTATGTACAAAAACTTATCTGTATTTGATCGATATTTTATGAGAATTAATACTTTGGCAAACTGAAATATCCAGCCAAGTTAAATAGTAATCATGCCTAGAAAGTGCCAGGGCTGTGACAGTCTCAGTTGTATACAAAAGGTTCATAATTTCGATAGCCTAACTCAAAAATACTATTCAATTGTGGAAAGTCGTCACAGTGAGATCAAGCACAAATATCCATTAGCGGCAGTAACCACAAACATCACCGGGTTAATAGTGTCCTTCATTTCAATAAGTATTTATATTTTATTGGATACATTGTTAAAAATTCTCAGCTATTATTAATATTTTTCCATATATTTTATGTTACTTCTACCAAAATTAATTTACGCACATATGTAGTCTAAGCAATACTGTTTATTTTTTCTCTAGGCTCAGCCGGCTAGCGGGCAGGGTCATATCGTGGTTCACAGCTCCCAGCCAACCATCGTCCGGAGTCAAAACGTATGCATATTGCCTCATTAATTTTGTATGAATATGCTGTAACTGTATTTTTTGTATGCAATATTAGTTCAGAGTGATAAAAGTAATTATTTGACAATGTAGTAGTGTGTGGAGGTTAGTGGCATGCTGCAGACTGCATATTTTAAAAATACATATATATTTTATGATCTGCATGTCTCATTGTCATGATAATATACTGTTGGTTGGAAAAAAAATAGAATGCAGAACTATTTTTTATGAGTAGCACTTGAGTTTTCTATTGATTTGCATTATACATATTTTTGGATGTTTTGCACTACTGTGATAGCATATTTTTTATTCATATTTAAGTATTGTAAAAAAAGTATTGTATTGTAATTTAATATAACTTAATATATTAAAATTATCAATATAAATATTTTACTATAAAGGCATATTATCCGATTTAAACGTAACAGACATTGTATTGATATTTTAAATGGTTATGTTTTCAATATTTTTGCGACATGAAAAATTCATACCTGTCTAAGTATGAATTTTTTAATGTAAATACAAACTTGTAGACAGATCTCAGTATTCTATTCATAGATGACGATATATAAATGACGTATTCATCATTTTCGTACATATTAATTTTCAAATTCGCATTTGTGAGTGTGTATGGGTCTAGTTTGAAAAATGCGAGTCTGTGAAAAAGGATAGGACATGATATATGGCAGTGTTTTTAGATATAAAAAATCGAATAAAAAATATTACGGCAGAACAATGTCTGCCTGGGCCCGTCTTATTATTTTATTAACAAATATAAGAAGTCAATTAATTCAATCGAATATGTTTATAAGGATAATATTGCCATGAAAACGTAGGTTTGAGGGTGTGAGGTGAATCACGCGTAGTGCGAAAACGCGTGCGTGTCGCACGACGCATGCGTGTCGCACGACGCGTAGTGCGTAACATGTGCGTGTCGCACCACGCGTATTGCGTAACGCGTAGGTGTTGCATAGCAAGTGCATAACGTGTGCGTGTTCGGTGCATGTCCGGTGTAGTCGGTGGTGGTGACGAGCGGGCCGGCGGGCGCGGGCGCGCTGCCGCAGAAGGTGGTGGTGGTGGGCGTGCAGCCGCAGCTGGCGCACCTCGCGCACGCGCCGCACGCCGCCGCCGCCGCGCCCTCCGCGGGCGCCGTCAGCCAGGTACCACGTGCTTACTATAAGAGGGGGGAAAGGGGGGGCATTCTCCCTAAGGAAAGGCGAGAAAGCGAATTTCTCGGGAGGATTTCTTTTTGTTTTTCAACGACGTATATCAGTGATTATTTATTAGGATTTTTATGTTTTTCGGGAATATATATCAGAAATGTATTTATTTCAGACCCCATTCCTAAATAAGGTCAAAAAATTAGAGACTTGCCGACCTTTTTTTTCAACCTTGACTACTTCACTGCTTTTTGACTCTCCTTTAACAAAGCTAGAACTATTACTCATCCCGCGTAATAGTCACAATAAAATAACTTTAGTAACTAAATACTAACATAATCCAAGTATGGGTTTTTGAAAAATCTGCAGTATATGACCTTTCTTTGACAAAGTGACTTTCTCTTCCCACGTTCCTAAAAGTCATAGTAAATGATCCCTTGATGTCAATTAAAAAAAAACAAAACTTTTCTTATTAAACACGTATAAAAAGTTAACTAATAAAGAAAATGTCATTTACTGTAAATTTGTACCAAATATGATTTTTTTAAGTAGGAAATACTGTAACTTTATAATCACGATCTGGAAGCACTGGTTCGGTGCAATGTAACAATTTATTTTCGCTTTATTTTCCTGCTAATTTTCTGTTCATGTCTCTGTTCATTTAAAATTCATTTACTTTTAGTCTGTGACCTTCAACACACCTCATGCTTATGTGCAGATGCACCCGCACACATACTAATCGCCGCCGTCAAGCAAAACACTCACGGTTCGTCTGACATACATTTCTTCTTTATTGTTATGCTATTTCATCGGGTTTTGGGCAAGATTAACATGCTTATTAACTTGTCATCGTATGGGAAATTTGCCATGTTTGCATGTTTGTCATTTTCAAAACAGTTTGGTCTGGAATGTTGGGGCAAATCATTGCATGTTTATTATTGTTATAATTCATATATGAGCTTATTTCAATTATATATTTGTTTTTAATATATCTTGTATCACCATGCGATTTAGTCACATTCATGTTTTTTTCATGAATAAGTGCAAACAAATAAGATTATTCGATAACTGTACTCAGGTTAACAATAGTTCAATTTATGATACTAAATTATTTATAGGTGGTACATATTGGTATTTGATTTCGCATCATCATCATTTTGCAAAACATGAAAATTATTTTTAACCCCAAAATTCTTCTTTCACATTCAACACTTTCATAAACAAGCATGCTTCTAATAGAGCAATTAACGGGTCTTAAGGTAGCTTACGGTGTGGTTCTAATTACATCAGTATTGCATTTTGAGTTTTAGCGCTGATGTAGAGTGACCTTGTTCAGCAAAAAATGGTGGTCCTGTATTAGCATTTAAAACTAAACTATTAGTAGCCTAGTTTGCCCTCGAAGATCCAGGAAAAATGTATTTTTCATTTCAATTTCATGTCTTTTTGACTTATTTCAATATTGCATACTGTCGCTTTAAGAGGACACCTATTAATTACGTGAGAAATATTTCGGGACAGGGGGTGGAATCTCATGATATGCTTAGCTTAATATCAAGTATATATTTTTTGTATGAAACTGTGTAACATTTGCGAGAAAAGTGGTGTAAGTTGAGTAAAATATATTTTTCTACTAATTTTAAACAAGTTTACGAGATCATTTCACTAAGGGTAAGTGGAAAATCGCCAAAATCGTCTCACGCATTTAATGGCGTCCTAACTTGACCAACATAGAATGGCGCTATTCAATGAGCTTTGTAAGGTAAGTGTCGAATGCCTATCAGTACGTTGATCGACATCTACGGCGTATTCTGTCTTCGAAGAGTTAAATATCATTTTCTTGACGTTACGAGACCTCACTTCACTTAGTAGGAACTAAATAATAAAATGGTGTATTTAAAAACTTTACTTATCCTTGATGAGCAACTTGATTAGATTAGGTCAGCTCTATTTAAATTTCTTTATTTGAAATCTATTATATTATAAAACCTATTTTATGTTTAAATTATATGTCATTAGTAATTTGTCATAAATAATTAGTTTTACCAAAATAAGCTGTTTCTAACTGCCACTCGTGTACATCTCACGATCACAGATGCGTTGCCGCTCCTAAGAACTAAGATGGTAGCTCATATTATGTAAGTGCATCCATATTTTTCTACCAAAATGTAAGAACTGTTACACACTAGAAATAGGTGTCAGTTGTTACGCCCCCAATCGAATTATACTCTTTGATTATTCCTCGTGAAATTTAAATTAATTCGCTCGATAAAAATTTTATTTGTCGATCAATTCGTTCAATTTTGGAAACGAAATGGCATTTTGTTGCTACAGTTAATGACAATTGAGCGGTAAATGATAAATGTAGCATATTTTCTATTTGCAGTGAAAGTGGTAGACGACATAAAGGAATATATTCAAACCACGTGACTATTTCAGGGGGGGGGGAGTCATCAAAATACCAAGCTTGGTCACAGGGAAGAGGGAGGGGTTAAGGTTTTTGTCACGTAGAATCGCGAGATTTCCTTAAGGGGACAAAGGAAATCTCGCGGATGCTATATTCAAATATTTCACTTATAACTATAGATACGCATGTACTTTTGGCGCCACGCGGTGGTAAAAAAGTGGTAATATAGAAAAATGTGAGCTACATTTATCTTTTTACAAAAAGTGATTGAAAACTATGTTTATATCATGCTACGTGTCATCTTGGAGGGGGGGAAGGGGATCTACTTACATACTACGGATAGTCACGATGGGAAGGGAGGGAGGGAGGTCAAAACTTTGTCAAAGAAAGGTCACGTGGTTTAGGTACGTTCCCTAAAAAGTAATCTCGCCTTACCCAATCTTTCTCAATCATGGAGGAGACGCTTGCCCAGGGTCTTCTTATCCGAACCCACTGTTTTCACTCTGATAGGAAACCCTTGCCTAGCAGCGCAACAAAAAACAGTCGATGATGATGATAAGCTTCGGTTCGTGTCCTTTTAAAAGGATTTAAAACTTTATTAAAAATGAAATGTTATATTCATATTCTTTATTTTGTAAAGGCCTACGGTATTAACACAAATTGTCAACTTCAACTGACATTATCCGTCAAGAAACTTGCCGGTTTGTCCTTATCTTTGTATCATATATTTCTTTTTATTGTCATCTTGTTTTTTAAGGGCTAAGCTAGCTCTAGTGTCTTGTCTTACGTTTGACTAAACAAGAGGCTTACATGGCAACGGGACGGGTTGATGCTAATCGTTGGTTGGTCTCCCAGGCGCCCGTGTCGGTGGTAGCGAGGCCGGTGTTCCCCCGCGGAGGTGCCCAGCGGCCTCCGCCGGAGCTCGACGCCCTGCCGCCCCCCGCCTGCCCCCGCCTTACCTTCGCCGTCTTCAAGCGCTGCCTCAAGAAGACACGCTGACCTTACTATGACGCAATACGAATAATGATTTCAAGTTATATTCGGCAAAATAGATGTATATATGTACGTGTTTGGGCGAAATAAACGAAATACAATCAGAGTAGTCTTTTGTATTTTTTTGGGTCATTTTTTGATTGCTCGTAAATTGTTTTTCAACTAAAGTAATATCTAGATTTTTGATATTTTAGACACTGTTTGACCAGTTCAAATAGTAGATGAAAAGTTTTTTCGTATTGAAAACTCATAAAAAATAAAGCTCTTTAACACCTTAGCGCCCGACTCGCAACATCAAGCTTTGATATTGAACGATTACTTTGATGTTATTGTGTTTTTATATTGTGGTGTAAATCGGTAATTGATTTGCTCTTTGTGATGTTTATACATCACATAAATATAAACATCACAAAGAGCGCACACAAATCCTATCCAACGTATGATGATACCAGTAAAGTAGTATCTACAGAACATGCATGTAACAAAAATTTAGTTTTAATGGTTGCGAAAATGAATTGATTCCATAATGTGTGTGTACTCATCTGAGGTCATAATAAGTTTTGACAATGGACATAATTAATGATTTTTGTCTCTAGTATCTATAGTATTGTATATTATGTTTCGAGACAAAAAATGTTTCTTAAAGGTTAAACAATATGCACTGTATATGCACTTCAGTTACTGAATTCTCAAATCATATTATTATGTATGTTAAAGGTTGTGTTGTTAGCCACTTTAAATAATGATGTAGATACATTAATAAACATTTTATATGATTTATATTGTAGACTTTAAAAATATATGAAATATATATTTTATCAATATTATAAATAAATATTGTGAGTGTGTATGCATGTTTGTTACTTTTTCACACAAAACTACTGGTAGGATTCCTTTGAAATTTGGCAGTCACCAGAAAGAAAAATAGGATACTTATCACCGTAGTAAAAAATGTCGAACCGCCGGATCCACAGGAATAAGCTAGTAATACATATTATGCAGTCTTAGTGAAGTACATAAGTATTAAATTAATGTAGCCCAAAATCTTCCAATTT
Source organism: Cecropterus dorantes dorantes (assembly GCA_018249915.1). Taxonomy (NCBI): domain Eukaryota; kingdom Metazoa; phylum Arthropoda; class Insecta; order Lepidoptera; family Hesperiidae; genus Cecropterus; species Cecropterus dorantes. Next base: position 8,895 of record DWLI01000975.1, on the reverse strand, counting down.
GTAGATACTTTTACGACACGCGACACATTCATATAAAATGTCTTTATATTATGTCTATATATAATGCACTTTAATAGGGATATAATTATATTATCGTTAGAGTTTAAAATTTTAGTTAATATGTTTGTAACAGTTCACAGATGTTGCTAGTTGGGTAACATAATCTTGTAATTATTGCAATTAGGCTTATAATTTTTCCGATAATTTAGTTTAAGAAAAGTCTGACATGTTGAATATATACGATTTATGACAATTACTTCGTTTTATTGCAAGACCTTCATTTTATTACAGATTAATACAAAATATATACCATGTTATGCTGTTATAAAATGCCATAATACTTAGTATAAAATATAAACTACGTGGAATATAAGTTCCTAACAAATGGCCCGCAAGGAATTCAAATGAGCCGCGTTCCGAACAGTGCTTTAGATTCGTCACAAATTCAAGGGTTAGATTGCTTGCGGCTATTCTAGTGGCATGTGAACGGGTAAATAGGCACCGAATCCTCGCATAATAGGCACAATGCCTCACAATGAACGAATGCCCACTCGACTGAATTGATAAGTGGGTTGTGCCGCGCTCGGCGTGGGGAGCCGCCCGCCCGCCCGCTGCCGAGCGCCGGACAGATGATGCATCGCGAGTGCAACGTTGTGCCTATGTTCGTGGTGACCTCACAGAGGCGAAAGTGGGCATGAATGTTTGTATTTTCTGATTCTAATTGACTTTTTTTTTCTTACAACAACCAATGAAATATAAACACCCATTATCATTCCATTAACTTTCTCGTAATTTACCCAGAATAGCGAATGAAACTGTTCGTTGGATAACTTGTTTGTTGCAGGTTTAATTGCTAAGACAAGGAAAAGGAAACCAGTTGAATTGTAGTGTCGCATTATTCTTCCAATTCCAACAAAAATTAATAAAAATTTAAATATTGACTGTTGAGTAACTGCTTCCCCACTGACTATACGTTTATAAACAATCGATTGTACCCTTTAATTTACAAAGGGATGTATCCGTTTACACGTTTTTTTGTGTAAAAGATAGGGGCGGTACAGTAAGCAGGCAGGCGCTTCTGTTCTGTGTATGGTTGTATGTTCTGCGTCGGGCGGCGGGCGGCGCGCCTGACCGCTGTCCGCGGCGCCGCACACACCAGACACCCGGAGAGCGGACCGCGCGACACTCGCACTCTCCTCTCCGACGTTTTCCCGCCAAATACATCGCGCAACTTGCATCAACTTTCGAATTACATTTCCTAAACTTTTACGTGTTTGCTCTCGATCTGTGATGCGGTATTTAGTCGTGATTTTTGTTTGGTTCTTTGTGTTTTTGCCGAGATCCAGCGAGGCGATTCGATGGCTGTAAGTACATTTTGATCAATTTAACAAGTCTGAATACTTTAGCGTTTCCTTTAGCGAAGACCTATTGTTACCTAGAATTATGCATCTCCTTGCATTGAGGCATTTGTGATCAAATTGTGAATTGATATGTCTACATACATTTTTTATAGAATAAGGTAAGATTCGATAGATAGAGTCAAATTTTAATCCTTTATTATCTTAGATTCGTAATGATAGATAGGGCCTTTACGTTAATTTTTTATCAATTTTATATTTTCTTACAAAGGTTCAAAAATTTATTAATATTATGTAATATAGTCTTCCATTTACCTATGATCAAACATATTAGTTCCTTTATTGATAAGCTTATTTTTGTACGGTAAAGCAGAAAAATACTTTATTATTCTGCTGTACCGTGGGGTTATTAATTTATAAATAACTAAGTGCTTATATTAGCTTAGGTACTACTTACCTAGTAAGAAGAAATTGATATTTGCTCTTCAGATTTTAATTTACAGGTAGTTCTATAGCTATATGATTCCTACGTATAAAATTTGCAAGTAATGACTAAAACTTGGTAAAGTACACTAAAATATTACGTTGTACTAAAACAAGTATTATTATATTATTTAAACATTCAACTTTCTTATATTACGTTACATTGTTGCCTAAATTATTTATTTAAAATAAAATTAGCATTTTATATGTATATTTCAATAAAAAATATTGTATTGTTGTATTGTATTTATATACATTGTAGGTATTAAAAACTAATTACTGGGCGGAAACTTCTCCGCAGCGCTTGCATCCAATTCCTCACCCTAGAAAAAAATATTTACTGGTACCTACGTCTATTAAAAGTTACGGCAGAGGAGTGTGGAGAAGATTATTATTGATTTAGAATTCGTCATTAGAGCAAAAACTTATTATTGGATATAATCTCGGGTGAGATGTGCGTATTACCGGCGCCCCCGTGCACCGGCGCGCTCTAATTGAACATTGCACTAATGAGCGCGTTGTTCGGTTGCAACCCGCAATTACACCCCGTTACACCCGGGAATAACTCCCGTTACACCCAGAACCACAAATCCGAGTGTAGATTTGTTAATCCTTAAGTTTATTAAAATTGTATTATAAGTGTGGGCCTTAAAATGGTTGACGAAAACTTGGATTAAGTCTTCGTCAACCATTTTAAGGCCCACTTTAAATGTAGGACCAATTGAAGACTTGAAGGATAACTCAATATTTCTATTATTATACACCTTGGTACATGTATCTAAATATGTACTTTGATTATAGGGTTCTTTTTCTTCTTAATTGTTGTAATTATACCTACAAACCCTACGTTTTAATACTTTCTTCGTTTATAACAATAAATTTAATTTAACGATTTAGGTACATGAGTTTTCTTCAAAATAGTCTAATAAAAGTATTATAGGTAATATATTTTTAGAATAGTCTATTTACTAGCTTTCGTTTGATATCTATATTGTCATAATAATAAATAGTCTACCCCCTGCCCCCGTTTACCACTATTTGCAGGTGCCATTTTTAAAAACTATATAGCCTATGTTACTCTGCAAACTGAGACGACTCTAAGGACATGTCATACGTGAAAAACGAAATCCATTTAACGGTTTGGGCTGTAGCACGTGCCAAAGAAATAAACATACATACATACGAGTACATACGCTCAAAAAAAATTACCCTCCTGACGCCGTTGGTTAATAAATTTGAGTAAAGGATTAGAGGCGGTATATGCAAAGAATAACTAATCGATCAATGTGATAGCGCGTTATTCGGTTGCAAGTTGAAAGCCGCAATTAGATACACCCTCGAGGCTACGTCGGAATATCCCAGAAATCCGAGCCCCTGCCGTTTATTAAGTGCAGCCGACGCTAATTATTTCATTGTTGCATTGGACTGTAATTATTTCATTGAAATATTATTACATTTTAGGTATCTAGATTTACCTACAATATACCTACTTAAATATTTACTATCTAATACCTTGACTTGTTCTGATTACCAGGGATGTTATGGGGCTCCGTAAACGAAACTATCGGATATCCGACATGAAAATTTATCTGTAACCGTATCCGATATATAAGGTTTCTGTTAACTTCGGATGTTTCGACTCATGCTTTTTAGTTTTAGTTAATAACACTTCAATTTGATTAGGTAGCCACAATAATAACTGATATGACTAAATGTAGTAGATGTGTGTAGTAAATGATTACATAGAAATAAAACCAAAGTATGACCTATTTGAGTTTTACATTTAAAATTCCTTAAAAATATAATAACCGTAACCCAAACTATTCTAAATTAACAGATAATCCGGAATAATTATATACCCGTCACCGTCCATAACCGTTTCATATCCATAACATCCCTGCTGATTCAAATCTTTAGTAGTTTATACAGACTGCCACGCGCGCTGTTCGCGATAGACAGTGCATACGACATACTTCGTACATACTTTGCGTCTTCAAGCGACCCCGTGCTAGCTACACGCAGGATGCAACTCTTGTTGGATCTATTGCCGGAGTGGCTGGATAAGTGGCGCATGACGGCCAATGTCGGTAAGTCGGTCGCAATACTTTTCGGTCGCAAACGCCGTATCATGCCGCCGCTGCTCAGTCTGGTAATTGGCATGTCACATCGATCGCTCGCTGCACATGGTGCCTCTGGTGGATCATGCGAACCGCAAACCCCGTGCTGCACGACCTATGCTCCATCCGGTGCTTACATCTCACCTACCGCTCCAAACCAAAATGAAGGTGTATATGTTGTATGCGGCGCCTCCATGGTACGCGGTAGTGTCAGAGACCAATAAAAAGCGTCTCCGCGCGCATCAGAACCTGTCCCTCAGAACTATTACGAGCGCGCAAATAGTGGGCCACACGCACATCTTAGAGGGTCCGCGCCTCTAACAGACTGCTAGGGGGACTAAGTTTGCATTAGCAGCTTAGCAGGGTCATGAACTGCACCGCTGCCTAGTGGTAGCTAACAACACAGGTGGACAGTCCACCGAGGGAATTGCCTGGGCAAGGAGGGGTTCCTCGAGGCCCGCAGACCTTACGCCATGCGGCGACGCGACGCCGCGGCACAGGAGGAATACCAAAGCAAAGAAAAACAGCCATGAAGCTTTTAAAAATTACACACGTTTGTTTACTCGTATAATTAAAGTTTACGACAGTGTTACAAAAATAATAACTACTTCAATATTAATCCGTTTTTATTAATATATAACATAAATTTTTTGGGATTTAAACATTAATTTTCTGGATTTTAACGTAAAGTTGTATGTTCTATTTAAATCATATGGTATATTTTCTGTAGTATAACTTCGAAATGATTGAAAAATTCGTCCATTTTTTTTTAATGTTTGCATTGCAATCGTATGGTCGCGAGAATATTAAAAAGGTAATCTGAGGGCTCCGACTCTGGCTGGAATGGAATACTCTTGATTCATACAGCTACGTTCGTACGTACCTACTCGTTTATTTTTATCGCAATTTATATTGAAAGTGATATTCAGGATATATTGTCGTATTCCCTATTAACATATTGCGTGTGTAAAGGAACCCGAGCCATACCCAACCTGGTTTAATTGAACTCTGTTCTAATGAGCGCGTTGTTCAGTTCGTACCCCGCAATTATCCGCCTATTCGGCTAGCCCCGCGGTAACCCGGAAATATCCCCCGATATCTGACTCCTACTACAATTGGAAACAATCGACGCAATTACTGTTTGGTTACTTTTCATTACATAATCAGTATGGAATAAAATGATTTAAATATACACATTTTACTTTTCTAAAATCGATACTTCGGATATTGTATTAGTTTCCAATACTGCACTGTAGTTTTAGTGATAAAGTGCGTGTTGATTGTATGGTTTTAACCATTGACTGCAGTGACCAATTAACGTCAGGTGAACTTCATGTATGTTTGCTACTGCTGCCACGCACGTATTGTATTTTATACATACACTATATTTTAAATTTTACATATAAGCTAAAATGTAATCTACTCGTTTAAAGTGAGAGACGGCACTTGAGTTATATGTGACATGTTACATACCTACTTATATTGAAGTATAGAAAAACAGTTTATATACTTCTCAATTAACTTGAAAACTTTCATTTTGCTATTTTGCACATAATGAAAAAAACTTAGAAACTTGGTTATTTATTTTCTCTTGGTGGGCTTTATTATATGCCTTGTTCTTAATAAATTTACGCTAATATTTTATTACATTGGATTAGATTGTTATTATAGACAAACCGGATGTGTGTATGAGATATTTTTGTATGTACCTACCCACTTGCGTATTCGTGATGTTAATTAATTAAATTATATAGTCGTAAATCCCAGGTCACAATGATATGATATATTACCTATTTATTCATAGTTGCTGTGAACATTTTGTTTGGGCTATTTTTAATTAAAGTGTAGTTAATTACTGTTCAGCATGTTAATTTATTTGTTATTCAAACAAATTAATATGCTTAGCAACTGAAATATTGATCAATAGATATATAAAATCATTTTTTGCTGGACGCGTGCTGACTAAAAACGTTTGTAATAAAATATAAAATGAATAATCAAATCCAACCCCTCACGTAATGGCTCTTTCAGCGCTACTAAATATTGCAGAGCTTGGTTAAGCTGAATGTCCTAACTTGATATCAAATCGATACATGCGTTGCATAGAACCTGATGAGTCACAAATAGCGTACCTACTTTGATATGTTTACGTGTGTGTCTGACGACATAAATTCAATGTCTGCGCTTATGCATTCCTTCACGTAGAAGGTAGCTCTCGGACACGGAGCTATTTTTATATTTATGCGTATATTTTTTTTATATTTCTAAGAACGAGGAAACTGTTAATTCTCATTGAATTATCTTTTTCTATTAAATGTTGGTTTAAACATACAAAAGTATTCATAAAGTGATTGTATGCTTATTTTGTGTAGTCGTATACACGACTTCGTTCCCATGAGCTTATGTAAATTCGTACGTTTAAGATTTAATTTAAAAGCTTTATTTTACACTACAATAATAAAGCCAATTTACGTAGTAGTATCGCGGTTACCTATTGTTCTAGAATATAATAGTGTAGAATTTATTATTAAGATTAATTCTATTAGAATTTATTAATAATAAATTCTACACTTCGATTAAATAAATATCTGAGTTAGGTTGGTATATCTGTTTATAAAATCAAACATTTCATTGACAAAATACTATATAAAGAGCTGGTTCTAACTGGTTGCAGTGTACCATCACATCCTTAGGTGCAGACATTTATCACTGATGCAATACACTTTTATCTCTTACATTTCTTACTATTCACCACAAATACAACAGGAATGAAAGTTAACATAGAGCATTATTAACAGATTCATACTAGACGCGCTAGTATCTTTTAATTTAACTGATATTTCGCGTTTAGCTAAAACTGCTCCAAATCCAGATGTCTTATGCATAAGTAGGAATATAAAATAGAAAAAGAAGACTTCGAAATAAGTAAAAATCGATGGAAAAATAATGTGTCCTCCTAATGCTGCACCCAAAAAAACTAGGACCGACATATTACATTTATAGAAAAGAAGCTTAAGTCGTTCTATTTCAATATTAGTTGTACCAACCCTGAAAGACCAAATTACGTGATTTGGGAAGAAGAGTATATCACTGAGATCGAATCGCGTTAAAGTGGAAAACACCAACAAGTGTAATTCGTTCAGTACTCGACATTCGGTATTAATTCATAATCACATTTTTTAGACTTTCATTGAAAAAAAAACGCGCCAACAACTGCCACGCGCAAATGACAAACAAGAGAGAAAAAGGCACTGAAATATTATCCCGTTTACATAAACATTTACTTAAACAGTTACTAAGCTTTACATACTCATAGAACACTGACCTTTTATAAATTATACACCATTTTTAAAACATGCCCTTACGTAGGTAGGTAGGTATATTCAAAGTATGAGTATGTAGGTGAATTTGCGCCCGCCGGCTCGTACCAGCAATCACTATAATTAAAAACGCCCTGTATGTAACAGCATCATCTATTATACACTTATAAACAACCATTAGCCACTTCAAAAACTTTACTTGATGGACAGCAGCCATTAAATACGGACGGGTGCAACTTGCGCATGCATGAGAAGTTTCAGTGCCAGAACTCTAACATTTTTAAAATATCCTTAATGTGTTCACCACCTCCACGAGTGAAGTCATTTATTTCATACCAGAAATTCTTTCATCGTTTTTAAATCTCGCTGTACTGTATTTTCTCCTGTAAGATATTTGTATTTAATAAAATTCTAGGTGTTCAGTACAGGTAATATATAGACAGAGATATAAAGGCTTTGTAGACAATTTGGCATTCGCTTAAATATATGATAGAAGACATTATTTCTGTGATTAGTTCCAGTTATTGATATCGTAGTTAACGCCAATAGGTACCTAGATTATAAATGCGTAAATGTTCAAGTAGAGGAAATCTCAAGAATGAAACTTTATCAATATCCATATAGACGTAATATGTAGATACGTTAGTAATGCCCACTTTGCTAATTTCAAGCTTGAACCTTATATGTAGGGAAACTACTTACTATATTAATATTATTCCCCAGTGAAAAGTAGATGGCGTAGGCTATCCGATATAAGATTTATAAGTAAGTAGGTAACCTATTAAAGATTTTTTGGGTCGCAAGTAAACTGTCGTCGTGTAAGTAATTCCCGTGAGAGGAGCGATCTCAGTTTTCGCTGAGTTAGCTGGGGCCGTGTGTGGCAGACCGAAAAAAATAATTTCCTTCGCTCGAGTTCCCACTGTGACTTTTCCAGGCGGCCGGGGCCGTCCCGTGCATCTGGCGGGACCTATTATTAGGGGACGGCTCTTAATGCTCTCTTAGGTATTTTTATATGACTACCGTAGCGTCTTAGTTTTATGATTGTGATTTTTATTGAATTCCTTCATATTCCGACCTCGCTACGTTAGACGGGGCTCGCGATATGCCTGCGGCTGAAGGTAAAATACGAGCCACTTCAACGAATTTATTTTATTGCTCTGGGGCGGACACAAAATTTCTTAGCTCTTATATTTTCTACACAACAGAAGGGATTTTGTCGTATACTGAGATATCGTTAGGTCGTATACTATACGAGTTGGGGAAATTGGTTTCCTTAAGCTAGTAAATTTTATTGTGAGTACATGATTAGGTAAGTAATAACTAATAATGTCTAAAGAAATAAATCTTTCATTTTTAGATAACGATTAGCGTGAGGCTCATGACGACAATCGTATTACTGTCACGGGGCTCAGGCTCAATTCTAGTGTCAAAAAAATTCTAGGTATATCATATTGTTAATAGTCAATTGTAAATTATAAAAAAAAAACTTTCTATTGTCAACTGGCGTCTTTTATTTCTCTACTGTTTAATGTAAGACGTACCCATCAACATCAAAGTAGCTTATGTAGCACGCAAGCGGTCATTGAAAATTGTGTGTTAATTTGTTGTAATCGTTCT